>SJYC01145117.1:0-23442 GCA_006408675.1 Madoqua kirkii | reverse complement strand
TATAAAGAAAATAGAATAGATATCTCCAGTGGAATATTATCCAGCCTTTAAAAAGAAGAAAGCCTGCCCTATGCAGCAACAGGGATGGACCTAGAGTACACTATACTAAGTGAAAGAAGTTAGTCACAGGAGGACAAATAGAAACCACAAGGTCCCACTTACATAAGATATCTAAGTGTCTAATTCACAGAGGCAAAGAATAACAGGGTGGTTGCCAGGCGCTGAAGGAAGGGAGAAATGAGGAGCAGCTGTTCAAAGGGTGTGAAGTTTCCGTTATGCAAGATGAGGAAGTTCAAGAGCGCCACTGTACATCGTGTCTGTAGTTAACAGCAATGCATTATACACTTAAGGTGCAAGAGGACAGGTCTCATGCTAAATGTCCTTGTGTCAAAGTGTGAAAGTGTTAGCCACTCAGTCATGTCTGACTCTTTGAGACCCCCATCGACTGTAGCCCACCAGACTCCTCTATCTGTGGAATTCTCCAGGCAAGAATACTGGTGTGGGTAGCCATTCCCATCTCCAGAGGATATTCCCAACCCAGGGATCAAACCTGGGTCTCCCCTGTTGCAGGCAGATTCTTTACCATTTGACCCTTACCACAGTAAAATAAATAATGTAATTAAAATTAATAATAATAAAAAGAATGAAAGTACAATTGGCTGGAAAACAAGCTGGCCTTCTTTTTATCATTTTTAAGTGATGTTAAATTTTAACTGATGTTTAATTTATTCTCTTTGTAATATTTATTTTTATTTATTTATTTGGCTGTACTGGGTCTTAGTAGCAGCCTCAGGGATCTAACCCTGACCAGGGATTGAATCCAGGCCCCCTGCCTGGAATCTTAGCCACTGGACCATGAGGGAAGTCCCAGGGTAGCTTTCTGACTGCAAAGATTCTGTTTGGGAAGCAGCCTGAATGTTAGCCCTCTCCGGCCCTCTCCTTCATCTCCTTCAGCTATCAAGAATGAAGAAAATACATGCATGAGTGTGTGGTTCAGACATATGGAGAGAACTGTAACAGCATGCAAGAAAAGCATACGAGTCTGCCTTCTCTGGTGTCTCAATCCGGCCACCTTTCCTTTCTCCACTGCTTGTTTTTCCCTTGACTATAGCTCCCGTCACACTCTACTCTATTAACTGCCCATGGTCTGCTTCCCCACCAGGCAGTATATCTGGAGGGCAGGGACTGTTTGACACTGATTCTCTGTGCTAGCTCAGAGCCTTGTATATATTCATTTGAACCATACGGAATCACTGCTTTCAACTACTTTGGCCTATAAAAGAAAATGTACCCATTTCCAACAATTCAACCTGATATGATGAATTTACATAATATATACATGAAAAAGAAGAGATTCCATGGTGACGCAGAAGGTAAAGAATCTGCCTGCAATGCAGAAGACCCAAGCGCGCGCGCGCGCACGTGTGTGTGTGTGTGTGTGTGTGTGTGTGTCGCTCAATCATGTCTGACTCTTTTCAATCCTATAAACTGTAGCCCACCAGGCTCCTCTGTCCATGGGATTCCCCAGGCAAGAATACTGGAGTAGGTAGCCATTCCTTTCTCCAGTATGTGTATTTACATATATATACATATATATATGTACATATATAATATTCATAACATATATTCATACTAATGAATGAATTAGGAAAACCTGCTTCTCCACAGAGTAATCACAATCAGACTCATCACTCCAACTCTAAGGACCAAAAGACAGGGTGACAGGATCTACAGGATTTTAGGGGAAAGTATTGAAAGCCTAAAATGTAGATCCAGATTGACTTTCAAAAGTGAATGCACAGAAAAACTGTCTCAGATAGTTAAGGTCTCAGAAGTCATATCACATATATAACTTTCATGAAAAAGAAAAACAGTTTGAAGACATACTCCAAATGGCCAATATATTCCAAATGGCACTGAAATATTAACATTAGATACAATTCCTAGCAGAATTCTCCCCCAAGGAATATAAAAATCCACAATGGTAATTAATCAGAAAAGTCTTATCAAGAACTACTATTATACCTATTATGCCTCTGAAAACCACGTTAAGCTCTGAACTGTCCTGCTGAATGACCTACAAGAGGGCAGAGAACCACAGCTGCCCTGCACAGTAGCATCTGAGTAAAGCTGAAGCTATCAGGCTTGGGGTACCTGCCCACCTCTGGGGCAGGTAAAGACCTGCAGAGCCCACACCTTCAGGTGAACCTAGATACTAAAAAAGGGAATAGCCCTCTTGCTCCCTCACCTTTGCTTCAGGCAAGAAGTTGGCCAAAAACAAATTGGCAGGGGGTAGTTTCCAAGATCCAGTAGGGAGTGGGCATCCCAAAAGTAAGGCAGAGCTCAGGACTTCAGGCTGAATGATTTGCTGTTCAGTCATGTCTGATTCTTTACGACCCTATGGACTGCAGCACACCAGGCTTCCTTGTCCTTCACTATCTCCCAGAGTTTGCTCAAACTCATGTCCATTAAGTCACTGATGCCATCCAACCATCTCATCCTCTGTTGCCCCCTTCTCCTCCAGCTCTCAATCTTTCCCAGGATCAGGGTCTTTTCTCACGAGTCAACTCCTTGCATCAGGTGGCCAAAGTACTGGAGTTTCAGCTTCAGCATTAGTCCTTCCAATGAGTATTCAGAGTTGACTTCCTTTAGGACTAACTGATTTGATCTCCCTGCTGTCCAAGTGACTCTCAAGAGTCTTCTCTAGCTGCTCAGTCTTCTTCACAGTTTAAAACCATCAATTCTTCAGCGCTCAGTCTTCTTTGTGATCCAACTCTCATAACATGACTACCTCAAAAACCATAGCTTTGACTATATGGACCTTTACTGGCAAAGTGATATTTCTGCTTTTTAATATGCTGTCTAGGTTTGTCATAGTTTTTCTTCCAAGGAGCAAACATCTTTTAATTTCATGGTTGCAATCACCATTCACAGGGATTTTGGAGCCCAAGAAAATAAAGTTTGTCACTGTTTCCATATTTTCGCCATCTATTTGCTAGGAAGTGATGAAAGCAGAGACACTACTTTGCCAACAAAGCTCCATCTAGTCAAGGCTATGGTTTTTCCAGCAGTCATGTATGGATGTGAGGGTTGGACTATACAGAAAGCCGAGCGGCGAAGAATTGATGCTTTTGAACTGTGGTGTTGGAGAAGACTCTTGAGAGTCCCTTGGACTGCAAGGAGATCCAACCAGTGCATCCTAAAAGAGATCAGTCCAGAGTGTTCATTGGAAGGACTGATGTTGAAGCTGAAATTCCAATACTTTGGCCACTTGATGCAAACAGCTGACTCATTGGAAAAGACTCTGATGCTGGAAAAGATTGAAGGCAGGAGGAGAAGGGGATGACAGAGGATGAGATGGTTGGATGGCAGCACCAACTCAATGGAGATGAATTTGGGTAAACTCCAGGAGTTGGTGATGGACAGGAAGGCCTGGCATGCTGCAGTCCATGGGGGCACAAAGAGTCGGACACAACTGAGCAACTGAACTGAACTGAACTGAACTGATGATACACGGCTTGAGCAAAACAATAATGTGATGAGACCAGTCATGGAGCTGGTTCGTAGGGGCCTCTAATCCCTGAAAAATGCAGAGTCTTTCCAAGACCTAAGCAGATCAGAAAAGAAGCTTTATAGTAAGGGAAGAAGCCTGGTTATAGCAACAGGGACTAGAAGTAGGTTAAGTAGCAGTGGGGGTGCTCCGTGAAACTCCTCCTTCACTTCAGTGCCAGTCCTCCCTTTATCAGAGATGGGCACATGGCTGAGCCTGCAAGTAAGGATCAGGTATGACAATACAGTACTATACAGAGTCTGAGACCAAGCCAGGGGCTCAACGTGGCTAAAGAATAAATTACAAACTCCCTAAACAGACACAAAAGGCCCTGGAAGATTAGGTCCCTCCTATCATTCCCAAGCACTCCTAAGACACGTTTCACCTCACTGAATTCAATTCATCCTCCAGGAGCTTCTGCTCCAAGTAGGGTTGGTGACCCCCTCCATGTGCCCAGTTCTGACATACACACCACACTGCTCTGAAATGACTTGACTGTGTCCGTATTGCTGCTACTTGGCAGTTGCCCCATCTCCCTGCATCTCTGGTGCCTATCACAGGGCCAGCTCATAAAAGGAGAAACAAAATAATGGCTAAAAGACATGTGGGGCCATGTGAGCTCTTCTAAGCTGTTGAAAGTATAGCAATGTGACTCCAGAGTGGGGCTGCTGAATTTATTGGCACGTGGAATAAAAGGGACCTTGGGGACTAGAGCTTGAACTCTACCCTGACCGCCTCCTTGATTTCAGCCTGTAAATCTTTCATAGAAATTCTCGTCTTTACCCTCCTCAAGGCAGCAGGGTGCCAGGTGCAACTGGCTGTCATTGACAATGCTTATAAATGATGACAGAAACTCAGATCTTGAAGAGTGTTATGTTTGAATGTTATTTTTTAACTCCAGGAGACAGCACCTACAAAATATATTTTCTGATTTCATTGCCACTGTGCATGAATAAATAAATACAAGGCAACTGGATGGAGTGAAACAACCCCTGGCTTGGTTTCACAGATTTGGCTTCAAATTCTAGCTCTACCACTTAATGAGGTGGTGAGGTGGCCAGTTATAAAACTGGGACATTATCCTCTAGGCCAGAGTAGTGAGAAGCATTGACAACTCAACATATTAAAACTATGCCCCAATCTAAGCCAGGTTCCTAATATATATTCAGTGTTGTCTATCCCTTCCTCCTGCTTGAGGGAGCATCCCCTGTTTTCCTTTATCAGATTTTACTGCAGAGCCTCAGAAATCTGTGCATTGAAGACAAGACAGTTTTTAACTTCAAAATAAATATCACATAATACCATAAATATCTATTAGGAAGTTCCTGCTACGTTTTGCTTCCTACTCAGCTATACGATCTGGAGAATCACCAGAGCTGACTTCTAAAATCCATTACCTGTGGCCAAAGACAGAGGTTTAACGTTACTTCCAAATCTAAAGACGCTGGCAAATTCTCTGGTGCCTATGGATCCCTTGAGCCTTGGCATCTATGAGGATGAAAAATAATGGCTGAATGCACTTCTGTAAAGACAAGCTGTCCATGCCCTGGATGACACTCCCAGGATACGTGCTCAATAGCAGCTCTTCACCCTCATCCAGCCTTCACTGGGAATTTGGGAGGTTCCGAGAGAGACTTAAGTAGGGTAGAAGCTGGACAAGTTTAACCACAAGGCATGTAGGGACTTCAGAGGGTTAGGAATGCGGGGGGGAAGGAAGCTGTGAGTGATAAGTCAGAGATGAAGAGGCTTCTCCAGGGGGCGTGTTGGCCTGCAAATGTGCACTCTGTCTGAGGATGTGATGAAGCCGCTTTTACCACCAGCAGTTCTTGGTCTCAGAGGAGCTTGACCTGGGACTGAAACAGTGCTGCAGGGGTTTCCCAGCCAAGTGCAAAGATTAGGGTCAGGGGAGGTCAAGCAGCCATGTGTCCCGGTGCCGTCCTAATTATGAAACGTTTAACCCCAGCTGAACTCTTCATTCCTCCTGGCTGTACAGCCTGTGGTTGCTTGGCTGATTCCCACCCCGTTTGTTCCTATCAGAAACCGGGAGAGGAATTACTTGCCATCAGTCAGTAAGGCCTGGGGAGGCATTACTGTGGCTCCTGTTTTGAACACAAGGTTCTCTCTCTAGGGAAGCCGATTAAGGCTGCCTTGGAGCAACACCGCTCAGTGCAACCCAACAGGAACCCCCATACTTCAGATCCATTTCCGCCCTCCCTCCTCCTGCCCTGCCTATGGCTAAATGATTACCAGGACATCTCAGCATCCTGGGTGATCACTACACTCCAAAGGGGACCTAGGTGGAGCTGAGGGTGTACAGATGGGCCCAATCCTGTGGGTGGGTGTCTGCTGGGGTTGGGACAGGACTCTAATTTAGCTTCCCTTGTGGCTCAGATGGTAAAGAATGTGCCTGTAATCCAGATTCGATTCCTGGGTTGGGAAAATCCCCTGGAGAAGGGAGTGGGAACCCACTCCAGTATTCTTGCCTGGGGGATTCCATGGACAGAGGAGCCTGGAGGGCTGCGGTCCATGGGGTTGAAAAGAGTAAGACATGACTGAGCAACTTTCATTCACTCTAACTTAGCAGAGAAGAGGAGGCTAAACACAAGTTCAAATTTGATAAAACTGGTGATAAGGGCAGTTTAGGTTCTCAGGGTGCTTTGGACTTCCCCAAAACACTCAAAATACCAAGTATACAGTGACTTTTTTAATTTCCCTTCTGCTGGTGGCAAGAGGGTCTCCTTGTGCTCACAAGGATTGATCTAGACTGGAGTGATCCCAAAAGAGGAAGGGCTGCACCCTGGAGTTACCACAGGCCCCTGAGCTCTCGCCACACTGGCCCTCTCCCCCACCCGGGTCCTTCACATGACTCCCTTCCCAGCCAGAATGCTCCCCACTGCCCTTCTTTCCACACAGAGGGTCCTTGATATTCTTCAGTTTTCAGCTCTTCTCTGAGCCCTAGTCTAGACCAGTGCATGCAAGGAGTGCACGTGAGCATGCTCAGTCATGTCCAGCTCTTTGCAACCCCATCAGCTGTTGGGGGAGCATTCTGCAGATCATCCTGATCACCAGTGAGTTCTTCTTTCGGGGCCCTTTTACACCAGGATCAAACCCCTGGCCTGTGCTCTGCCTTCTCTCTACTCTGCCTGTTTGTGTCTTAGGCTTGTGGCTCACACCTTCATGATCTCCAAACACCAGTCTCCACCCTCTAGAGACACACCCCCACCTTTACAAATGCCTATTAGATGCCCATTCTTGAGTTGTAGCATGATTTCAAGCTCGTCATGTTCCCGTCTAAGCTGGCTCCCTTTCAAAGATCTCACATCTTTTAGAGATCTGCCAATGTTCTTAGGCATCAAATCTCAAACGCTCTTACAGAGAAAGTCATCATTAACTCCTCTTTGCTTTATCCCCTGCCTCCAGCCCGTCAAGCTCCCCAGTTGTCCCTCTGTAGTATTTCTCAGAGTGATGCCCATCTGTCCATAGCCGTTCCAGTCCTCAGGAGCAGCCTGCACACGACACCTAAATCCCTGTGGGAGCCCTCCTGCCAGTCTTCTTGCCCATTTGGCCTCTCCCATTCCAACTCACATGGCCACCCTTTGTCCTTTTCTTCCAGCTGCTGGTTAGCCATTTAAAGTCAAAGGTCAATCAACTGTAGGGGTCAGAGGTAGTGAGAAGAGAATAAATCAGGACTCCTGGGTTTCAGTTTAGACTACAAGATCAGTGGTGCCTTTCTGGGATATGGCTGGAACATGGCAGGAGCACATTCTTAAAATATGGATGTCCACACCAGCAGTAAAAACTGCTGGACCTTTTTTAAATTTTTTAATCTGGTCTTCAAAGCCTCCACCCATTGCTAGTGTAAATTTTTTAAAGATTTTTTTAATGTGGACCATTTTAAGGTCTTTATTGCATGTGCTACAATATTGTTTCTGTTTTATGTTTTAGTTGTTTGGCTACAAAGCTTGTGGGATCTTAGCTCCCCAACCAGGGATTAAACCCCTACCCCCTGCATTGGAAGCAAGGAGTCTTAACCACTGGGCCACCAGGGAAGTACCTGGTAATGTAAATTTAATGTCACTCCTCATCCAAACCCAGTGCTCCAGCTGGACCAGTCTGGACACTGTCCCACCCACACCACACTTATCCTTGTCTCTTTCAGACAATTCACTTCCACTGTAAAGACTTCCACCCTCATTTCCCACCAATCCAAATCCAAAAATACTTCAAAACCTAACTTTCACCATGCCTCGATTTTAGACTCTTCCAACTTTTCCAGATCACCCCCAAGTTCCCCAAGCACACAATAATGCTTGTAGCTCTTTTAGCCTGAGCTTAGATTTCCTTAGTGGATTTTTAACCACTCGCTATCCCATTTACTAATTGCTTCAAGATGATGAAGAGATGGGAACATCCTTCAGCATGGAAGCTAGCCTAGCCCTCCCCTGCATCTTCCCCAGCCCCCACACAGCTGACAGACACAGGTTCACCAAGAAATGCTGATCCGTTGGTAGTGATAAAGGGTCTGATCAACTTTTCTATCAGAAGCTATGAGCACAGACTCTCAACCAAGATTTCCTGTGGACAAAGGGCAACCATTTTTCTACTAGCTCTGAGGAAGTCCCATTTTTATCTGCATGGTTACAGTTCTGATTCCTTATCCCAGAAACATCTCACAATTGCCTAGATCATCTTCACTGCAACATCCACAACTTGGAAGAGCTGCATGTGTCTTCAACCAGAAGACTTAGAATGTGCAGGGACAGAAATGCCAAAGGGACATGTCTATATATGTACTGTCATTGAAAGCTCTACATGGAGGCTATTTAAGATTCAAGTTAATACTGCAACTGGCTACGGCCTCTCTAAATTCTAAAGCTAGGTGAAGGACTTTCACTTTGAAAGGAACTACTCAAGCACGCTCTACTTATCCCTTTAAAAGCAGCCCAAAAAAGGCACTGAAACCTATCACAGGTTTCCAGTGATGTTAAAATCCTATGAACAAAATGTAAGTAACCACAGCCAAGTGAAAAAGTGTTAGCATTCAAGTCCAACATTTGAACTTCCCCTAAGCTCCCAGGCCCTTACCCACATTAAGTATATCTTCTTCCTTTGTCTAAAAGTGTTCCTTTACAACTATCCACTCTGTTCTTAAGATATAAATTTCCTCTTCTTCTTGGAAAAACAATTCCTTCTTCTCTTGCTTTCTTTATTCACTGTCCTTTAATTGAATAAAGAAAGACTCTAACGCCTGTCACCTTCAGGCCCAAGATGATGCCCGGGTCAGAAAATATTCTCTAGCTGGGCAATGCATCCCACTGTCAACACCTGCATTCCGGCTCACTGGCCCCCCCAGACAATGCCGAGGATGCCTGTGTCACAAAGACAGCTGCTAGAACTGGACCCACAGCTGAGTGATACCTAGCCTTCCTCACCGGGGATCCACACAACAGGGGCCCAGAGGCACCATGCAGCCCAGTGATTCTGAGGTTAGTTTACACATACATGTCCAGGTGATCCCATTTCCTGCCAGCTCTGAATAAAAGGAAAAGGAATTAATATTCATTGGACATCCCTTAGGTGCAGATACAAGACTAGGTACTTTCCATATGCCATTGTAAGACCTTGTTTCACCCCAGAAACAGCTGGTGGGGTTCTTGTCCAAATAGGAGTAGATGCATATAACTCAATAGCTGCTAACTGTGTCAGCAGATGTGAATATTCAAAGTCTATCTAAGCAGATTCCTTGTTTATTGTTCTGCTGGGGTTTTACCGATGATCCATTAATCCATGGTATCATCCACTGATTGGTATTTCTCTTCAAATACATAAGCATCATCATATGGAGGAGGAAAGAAAGAGATGGGGCTTTCACTGGGTATCTACTAACAGCCAAGCCCATTTCTTCCCACACCATCAAATTGAATCCTCAAACAATCAGATATTGTTATTTCCATTGAACAAATGAAGTTTGAGAAAGTTGCATAAATTAATCAGGTTTGCACAGCTAATAAGTAATTGGCCCCCAATTCAAACTCCTTGTATTTTCATTTCCCAATCCACTTGGCATTTGTCCGTTCTACAGCCTAAATCTGTGTTCACATTTGCTACAAAGCCGATCCTCAGTAGGTATGTAAAGTCTTCTTCATAGACCAAGGCAGCCAGTAAAGGGTAGGGCCCCAACTTAGCAAGAGTCAAAAAGAGAAATAGATGTTGAAATTCCATATGAAGTGGAATTATAGATCAGCTGAGTGTATTTTTTATAACTAAAATGCATCACAACCTTTTGGTACGTTCTTGTGAAACATCTTAATAAGCAAGAGGTGGAGAACACGGTGGAGGCCATGCTGTGACCATCCAGTTTGCAAGAAATAACAAATGAGCTGAAACCACCAGGAGATGGATGGGTGCTGGGGAAGAGCAGCCTCTGATTCCAAAGTTAGGACTTAAGTGGCTTCAGCACCTGGAGCAGGTGGACTCCCACAGCGATCTCTGATGATGAAGCAGGGCAGCAGCCACACGGGCCAGAGGGAGCAATCACAGCAAAGTCAGGGCAGAGACAAACAACAGACAAATTCAAGGTCACAAATGGAGCAGTGTGGTAGAGACACCAAGGCGATCTGGAAAGAGGAGGCTCGAGGAAAGCATGCAGAAACCCAGTCACGACAGCAGACACAGTGAAAGGCGCCTTCACAAGGGACCAAGGTAGCCAGTCTTGTTATATAGACGGACATGTGGGAGAGTATGTGAGAGAGAGAGTGGGTGTGTGTTCAAGCATAGAGTGAAAAGCCATCGCCAATATGTGTTCAGGGGATTTCTCTGAACAGCTATGTTGGCAACAGTTCCCAAGTCTGCCCAGTAGACTCCTCACTTTGGTCTTCTCTGAGTCGGGATGCCTGGTATGTGTGGACCACGTTGGGTATGGAGACCCCAGGAATGTTCATGACAGCAATCCTCCGAGTACATGGTCAGGCTGCTGCTCCCCATCCTTCATGTGTCTCCACTCCAGCTCTATCACGAATCAGCAAACTGACCGACAGTTGACCAGTTCACAAGAACCACCTATAGCTCAGTCGCTAAGTCATGTGTGACTCTTTGCCACCCTACGGCCTGCAGCACACCAAACTCCCCTGTCCTTCACTCTCTCCCAGAGTTTGCTCAGATTCATGTCCATTGAGGCAGTGATGCTATCTATCTATCTCATCCTCTGTCTTTAATCTTCTGCCTTCAACCTTTCCCAGCATCAGGGTCATTTCCAGTGAGTCGGCTGTTCACATCAAGTGGCCAAAATATTGGAGCTTCAGCTTCAGCATCTGTCATTCCAATGAATGTTCAGGGTTGATTTCTATAGGATACACTGGTTTGACCTGCTTGCTGTTCAACGGACTCTCGAGAGTCTTCTCCAGCATCACAGTCTGAAAGCATCCATTCTTCAGCGCTCAGCCTTTATGGTCCAACACTGTCTCCAAACTGCTGTGTCATAACCCGGTCTTCCTTGTCTATGGATTAGAAGCTGATCTTTCTTAGAGCATCACTGCTTAGGGTTAGTGCCTGAGAGTATCCCAAAGGCAGGGAACATTTTGCTCCCAACTTTGTCAACAGGAACCTGGGATTTTATTAGGAAGGATAGGAACTTTAGTAGTGTTAGTCTCTCAGTCATGTCCGACTCTCTGCAACCCCATAGACTGTAGCCTGCCAGGCTCCTTTGTCCATGGGGTTTCCCAGGCAAAAATACTTGTGTGGGTTGCCATTCCCTTCTTCAGGGCATCTTCCCAACCCAGGGATCTAACCCTGATCTCCCATATTGCAGGCAGAGCAGCAGATTCTTTATGGACTGAGCCACCAGAGAAGCACCTTCAGCAGATACCAGTTATTCACATCACAGAGTGAATCATCCTCTGATCTTTCCATTCACATTATGAACAAAGAGCAGTAAACTGCCCAAGCAGGAGAACTGAGCCAGAAAATCGGACGGACTCGTGACTCGCCTCATCCACACCGAGTGAGACCTTGAGCTCTCTGAGCCCCAGTTGCTTTGCATGTAAAGTGAACATGAAAAAGCTCTCTCATGAGGTTGGGGACCCGGGCAGTGATATTGCGGAAGGGAACACACTGATGGTGATTGGATGTTATTGTACAAAAGTTCTCAAAGATTTGAAAACTAAACTTTGAAATGACAAGAAAAAATCTGCAGTTTTGCCTACTAGCTGGAACTGATTCCAGGCTCACCACTGATTCCACATTTGGGGACAGCAGGAGACCAGCTCACCATCACCTTTTATTGTGTCTACTATGTGTCACGGTTAAATTTCATATAGCATCTCACAGAATCTTCAAAGTACCATCTTGAGATAGGTGTTCATATTATCTTTTCTTGGCAGATAATGAAATCAAGGCTCAAAATGTGAATCCATGTGTCAAAGATCTCATAGCCAGTAAGTAACCCAATCAGAATAAGAATTCATGTCTCTGAGAGAAAGTACATGCTTTCGACTGTAATACCTTTCAGCAAAAGGGCCCATAGGATTGATCCCTAGATGGGAAGTCTGTCTGGTCCTGTGCAAGATAATTTACCTAACTTCTCAGCTAAATGGTTTGACTTCCAACAGCTAGGAAGTATTTTATGAGTCTTACGAGTGCTCTAAACCTCAAAGCCACTGAACTGGAGGAAGCAAATTGTTATTTCCTTCCAAGTGCCAGCACTGTGGGTGTCCGTGGTGCCAGCCTTGTCTCTAGGCCCAGGTGACACCCAAGGGGGGATGACCACACTAAATTAGCTAATTGGATCTTTGCTTCATAACCTGAGAGCAAGCACATGGAGCTCATCTTATGTGTGGAGAGTATCATCTAAGAGGCCTAGAGCTGGTAGAGTCCCTGTCCCTTGATCTACTGTGGTTTGTAAATGACCCCTCCAGTAACGCAAGTGAGGTATCCTTAAAGGAGCCATAAAATCATCTTACACTGTTGGTGGGAATGCAAACTAGTACAGCCATTATGGAAAACAGTGTGGAGATTCCTGAAAGAACTGCAAATAGAGCTGCCTTACGACCCAGCAATCCCACTGCTAGGCATACACACCGAGGAAACTCGAATTGAAAGAGACACGTTTACCCCAATGTTCATTGCAGCAATGTTTATAATTGCCAGGACATGGAAACAACCCAGATGTCCATCAGCAGATGAATGGATAAGAAAGCTGTGGTACATATACACAATGGAGTATTACTCAGCCCTCAAAAAGAATAAGTTTGACGCAGTTCTAATGAGATGGATGAAACTGGAGCCGATTATACAGAGTGAAGTAAGCCAGAAAGAAAAACACCAATACAGTATACTGACACATATATATGGAATTTAGAAGACATATGTCCATCAGCAGATGAATGGATAAGAAAGCAGTGGTACATATACACAATGGAGTGTTACTCAGCCCTCAAAAAGAATAAGTTTGACGCAGTTCTAATGAGATGGATGAAACTGGAGCCGATTATACAGAGTGAAGTAAGCCAGAAAGAAAAACACCAATACAGTATACTGACACATATATATGGAATTTAGAAGACAATAATGATGACCCCGAAAGTGAGACAATATAAGAGACACAGAGGTATAGAACGGACTGTTGGCTTCAGAGGGAGAGGGAGAGGGTGGGAAGATCTAGGAGAAGGACAACGAAACATGTATACAATCATATGGGAGATGAAGCACCAGTCTATGTTCAATACAGGATACAGGATGCTTGGGGCCGGTGTATGGGATGAACCGGGGGGATGGGCAGGGAAGGGAGGTGGGAGGGGGCTTTAACATGGGGAGATCGTCCACACCTGTGGCTGATTCATGTCAATGTATGGCAGAACCAATGCAGTGCTGTGAAATGGAATAAGCATTAAACAAAAAATAAAAATTAAAAAAAAAAAAAGACAAAAAAAAAAATCAGCCACTAACCTCTCACTAACAATGACAACAGCTGAAAACTTTTTTTCCCCCTCAGTGGGGGCATGGGACTTCCAGCCCAGAGTCAGGCTCAGAACTTTTCAAACATCTTTTCTAATGGGGTTCAGTCAGCACTGAAGTCATAGAAATTTCACAAATGGAATCTTCACGACCAAGAGAGAAAATAAAAGGTACAAGATTGTACTATACATGTGGTGCCTCCAGCCCAGGCCAGAGGGAAAAAAGTAAGTAAAAAGGGTATGTGTGTATACACACACACACACACACACACACACACACACATATATATACACACACACATATATATACACACACACACATACATATTCACAGTCTTTCAAAGCTCATTGATTCATCCAAAAATACTTAATGACCACAAGCTCTCAGCCAAGTGCTGGCTCTGGATGAAGCAAAGAAGGGGTTACTAACCCTGCTTCTAACTGTGTCCCAAGTCTGTGGCTCCTGTTTAAGTAGACGCATATTGAAAGATAATGACAATACAGTGTGATAAATGTGTTCATCAGGAGACGTACAGATCCATTCAGGGCAATGTTAACCTACTTTCTGGTGGTCAGGTAGATTTCACAAAGAAGGTTTCACACGAATTCGGTCTTAAAGGAAGTACAACATCCACTAGAGATAGCTTGGAGGTCTAGTTCGAAGCTGTCACTTTTTCCTTCCTGTCAGTCTAGAGTGACTTATCACAGACAGGGAAAACTAGACAGCAGCTTAATCTGTCTTTGCAGCTGTTGAGGAGGGGGAAATTGGTAAAAGGTTGCCTGCGGTAAGAGTCCAAGACAAAAATGACTATGTCAGGCACTGAATAGCCAACAGCATCCCCAGAAACCAGCAGGGTCCAGATCAGATCAAGGCCCAGGACTCTATCTCCTGACAAGACCTGGGGGGAAAGGTCCTTTGCTGTACGAGATGGGCAAGGGAGTTTATTCCTATGGGATTTTTAAAATGTATTTCAGCATGGATAAATCACAGCAGCCTTGTGGAAAGTTGCTCAAAGGGCAGGAAGAGAAAATAAGAGTTGAGGAAAGGAGTATTATTGCCTCTACTGTGGTCTGAACAATGGCTACAGCTGGGCTTATTATTTCCTGCAATATGGCTCTCAGCACCAGTAAAATAAATGAATTTTTCAACAAGAGCCTTTCTGAGCTTTTCTGTGTTCAAGCCCAAGCAAGAAAAATAATCATTTGTTAAAACAGAGGGGAAAAAAAGATTAAAACTATTCTTATTTACAGATTTTCTTTCATTAACATACAATAACTTAAAGGAAAAGAAAACTTTATGATAGGATTTGATGAGGCAATTCAAGAAGAGAGCAGTCAAGGGAAAATGGAATAAGCTAACAGTTCAACAACACAGCCCAAGATTTCTGAGCCAGTGATGATGAAACAGCTCCAAAATCCAAGAAGGAAGGTGGAGGCTGCTGGTCTGAGTTTACTTAATATTGTGGGCGCCTATGAGTAGATCTGTAAGCTCCTGTTTGTGCAGCAGTTTCCATTGCCTCCAGTCTGCTGGAAAAACAGAAGTATATGGGAAATAATGGGTTAACTTTCATTCTGGGCCATTCATGGGTCCCAGAGAAGCCTAGTTCAATGGCAGTAGTGGAAATGAAGCTTGTCCCCTGCTGGATATTTGTCTGGATTATCTCAGATGGCAGAGTCTCTTTTAAACCTTCCCTGGCAGTTATTCCCTCCCTCTTCCCCAAAGCTTCAAGAGGATATTGTTTACATGCCTATCGAAGCACCCACTGCAGGGGAGTATCCCCTGCTTTTGTACATCAGTCTTTCTCACTGAGACAAGAGTCCCTCACATGGAGGCTGGCTGTGCCTGAGGCAGGACATGGTGCAGAACAGGGGACTGTTTCACGGAGGTGGACTCTAAGAGAGTAAGAGCGCAGGCCGACTTGCACTGGAGCACAGAGCAACATTAGCCGAGCTCATGATTCCACCAACTCACCAAGCGCATCTCCAAATCCACGGCCCCAAGAAATCTTCAGCTAACTTGTCCCACTTCCAGTTCCGAACATGCCAGTCTGCGCCAATCGAGTCCTCGGTTTCTCCTCCCAAACTACTTCTCCTAGCTTTTCTTAGGCCTTTAGCACTCTTGATTTCAGCCCCTTGGATATACTGCTGACTCCTCACTCCCCCTTACCTCCCTCACCCCTCCATGACAGAATACAATCAGTAAACCATTCAATCAGGAGACACATGGGATCTGTCCAGCTGGAGTCTGTCCCCTGATGCGCCTGAAGAGCTGAATGTAGCTATGTCACCTCATCCCCAGGAACTACTGAAGATTGCACCCTCCTGCTCCCTTGAAAAACTAATTTTTGGTTATTAATCACCGAGTTCTGGGTTTCACTGGTTTTCAAGATCTCTTACAAAGGAACTGGAAGAGAAAAGGGTTGAGGAGACAGGAAAGAGAATAAACCACATAGAGAAGTTCTAAAGAAAATCAAAACTCAACAGGAATTTTCCTGAGGTTCAAAAGATGCTAGAGAATGGGGGAGGAGAGAAGGAGTGAGAATGGCTACTGGGGCAAGGCTGGGTCCTTGCGGTTTCTTCAGAGGATGCTGGCCATAAAGGGACCGGGAAACCCAGCGCAGTGATCTAAGAGAGAGACCCTGGGAGGACACTGCCCAGGTTCCCCGGAGCTGCGGGAGTTAGTAGAGGACCCCGCACCTACATCCAGACTCCTTTTGGCAGAGAGGACTTCACTTCCTCTGTATTTAGCCCCTCCCCTGCTGCCTGCCAGTGAGGAGGGATAACCATCCAAGCCATCAGCCTCCCCTCCAGACCCACTCAGCCCACCTTCAAAACGACCCTGGACGATCACTGCTTCCTGGAACTCACACCTGCATGACACGCACGGTTCCAGGGTTGGTCTACGTGACCACAGAATTCGGCAGACATGCTGGTGTGTAACGTGCAAGAGGAGGTTGTGAAAAACTGGTTCTACCTCTCTCTCTCACATTCCTCACTCTCGGGGAAACCAGCTGTCACGTTATGAGGAATTCAAAAAGTCAGTGGAGAGGCCCATGTGGCCAGGAACCGGGATCTCCAGCCAAGAGCGCATGAGGCACCGAGGCCTCCTGCCAACCACCACCTGTGCCATCTTGGAAGCAGACCTGCCTCCAGCCAAGCTTGGAGATGACTTGCCCACAGCCTGACTCTTTCCCTCAGGAAAGACTGAGCCAGAGCCTCTCAGCTTGTCTACTGCAGATTCCTGACCCTCCAAACCTATGAATAAATACTTCTGGTTGAAGGCTTTAAGAGGGATACATTTTATACAAGATGACTACAATGCACACACCTGATTTTGATATGGACAGCCCCCCCACCCCCCGCCCAGTTTTTACTCCTAAAATACCTAACACTCAAAAAGCAAAAAAAAAAAAAATAGTTTGCCAGACACTCCGTGGGGTGCTGGTAACTTCTTCCCCAGGTCCTGAACACAGGGCTGAGGGGACAGAGCAAAGTTCAAAGGGCCTCTCACCTCGATCACATGTTTCAAGCCACACTGGCTGCCCACTGCCCCAGGGACGGTAGCCACAGTCTTTTCTCTGGCCCTTCCCCCGCCATCCTCTTCCGTTCCTCCCATGCAACTACAGCACTTGCTGTCGGAGGTCTGAACCGGAGTCCAGTCTCGGCACTTCCCTCTCTATGTAATTCCTCATATCTTTACGGAATAATGTTTAGTTACAATTAGAGCCCAACACTCCCTCATCCCCATGGTACCTCCACATACCCTTCCAGCCATAGCTCCCACATCTCCCCCAGATAGGAAAAGGCAAGAAGAAAGAGAAGATGCAGTGTTTGGAGTTATTTCTGGTTTTGCTCCACTGTAAGGACAGCCTCAGGAGATAGGCAGCTTTCTCAGTCCACGGCCAGCCCAGGGGAAAGGGGACGGCGTGGACTTGCTTTCAGCAGATGTCAGTAAGCCTGGGTATCAGATCCGAGGTTACAGAAAGTATTGACAGGGAAGGGGGTGAACAACCACAGAGGTCTCCCGACAGTAAAACCCTGCCTTAGGGGAACATACAAGTTTCTATCGAGGACCCCCACCAGGAGCCTGGGTTGGCCATTGCCAGGCAGGGTGTTCCAACCATTGCCAGGCAGGTGCGCCAAGCTGGTACAGCCTGGGACCCAGGCCAAATGTCCAGCAGGCTCAGCAGGGTCCAAGCAGCAAACTGCAGGTGCTGGGGATTCAGGCAAATGCAAGTACCATCATGTCCTGGGCAGCCCGATGAAATGTCCAGCCACCTGCTCTGCACCTGGATGGGTGAGCACTGGCCTGGATACTCAGATGAACTGGGCTGAGCCGCAAGGAGGCTTATGTCATATGACCTCAGGCACAGCACCTCTGGAACAGACACTGAACGTTACTCAGCATTTCCATAGAAAGACATTAACTCTGGTCAGAAGTAACGCTCATCCCTCAGTCCTGAGTTTCAACTCGCAGAGGGTTACAAACCCAGCTGCCGGAGTGAGGCCTTCAAGGTCACTGGCAATGGGGACGTCCTTGCCCGTGGGCGGGGACACACTGGGTCACGCTGAAGCTTGGCGCCGCCAGCGCGGCAGGCTCTGCCTTCCCCCCCACCGTCCTTCTCGCTTCCTCTCATTCTCCCTCCTTTGCTGTTTGCTGTGGTGGCGGCTATGCTTCCCTCCTTCCTCTTTCACTCTCCTCCTCCCCTTCTTCTTTCATTTCTACACCTCTCCTCCTTTTCCTCTGTCCCCTCCCCCAATTTTCCGGCTCTCCACTTCCAGACATCCCTCCCCACTCTATCCTGAAGTTCTCTAAACTAACGAAGTCCTGGAGGGAAGGTCTAAACACTGTTTGGAGTTCCTGCCAGGCTCTCCGCACTCATCTCTCAGCCTCCACCTTATCTTCTCCTAAGAGGCTTCTCCAGACAAGGCCCGCCTCCATCTGGGTCACACTTCTCTGCACCCTCCTAGAAAAACCTCGTCAGGATATTTTCTCATGACTCATTTGCTAAAAGACTTTGGATGATCTATCGTTAGCCAAATAACACAAAGTTTAGTGTGGAACAGTGATAAAAACAAGACTTTAATATGGCACATCCTGCTTCAAATTTTGGCTGTGCCATCCCACCAAGATGGTCACTTTGGGCACAGTGCTCATCCTCAGTTTCCTAATCTGTAGAATGGGTATTATTATAGAATCACTGGTGGGCCCAGTGGGGTAATGTAGTAGTACACCTACTACGGTGCTTGGAACACTGTAAATACTCCACAATGACCAGTGTCCCTTCCTTCATTCTCTCTCTCTCCAAACAAACTAAAAACCTGAAAACTCCAAGAGGGCAGGTGCCTTGAATTCTAACCTCTGTCTAGCCCTGCCCCTATTAAAACGTTCCATATGCTGCTCCATATGGTGTCAAGGTCAGCTGAGACTTTTCTGACAATGACAGAAAAGGGGCGGGGGGGGGGGGGTCTCACAGATTTATCATTGGGAAAACAACACACAGTTTATCTTTGGCAAATGTCTTCCTACATGGCAGGCCATACCAGACTAGACATGCTCACCCTCTGACCTGATCTTCCACTCCTATGTTAAGAGCTCTGCATGTTTCAGAGGACTTACGCTGCCAGCCAAGGAGATCTCAGCGCCCACACTGTGCCTGCAGCTTGAGACAGCCCTCCAAGACAGTCACACCAGGCCGGTTTCTGGGCCCGCTTGGTCGCCGGCTCTGAGTGCTTCATGTATAGGCTCTGACTCACATGCGAAGCCGGCTTCCCGGCTGGCTCAGTGGTAAAGAACCTGCCCGCCAGTGCAGGAGCAGCAGCAGACCTGGGTTCAGTCCCTGCGTCAGGAAGATCCCACCCAAGAGGAAGTGGCATCGCACTCCAGTATCCTTGCCTGGAAAATCCCATGGACAGAGGAGCCTGATGGGCTGCAATCCACGGGGTCACAAAGAGTCAGACACAACACACACGCACACAGCACTGCAAAGTCTAACATTAAATGGCTTATAGTTATCACCCACTTATGTTTCTAGACAATTAAGAATTGGCCAGAAGACACTCAGCTGCATTCCTCATTCCTAATTAAGGCAAACTTTGATGCAAAAACATTCAGTAAATGCCATTTAGGACTGCAAGATTAAACCTGTGTAACAGGAGACCTAATAACTAAAGGGCCCAAGCGTTTCCACCCATTCCACCCAGGCCAGCATCTAAAGATGCCTCTCTTTGGTTCCCAAAGATCATACCTGTTACCTTTCCTGAGAAAGAAGAGACCAGGGAATTCAACATGATACTAAGACTACTGCTCTTACTGGTCTCTAGCACAGCTTTCTGTAGCAGAGAAGAGTGTGCAGAGCTCTAAATCAGGGGCCCCCAATCTTTCTGGCACCAGGGACTAGTTTCATGGAAGACGGTTTTTCCACAGATGATGGGGAGTGGGAGATGGTTTCAGAATTGTCGACTTCAAAGATAGTCACAGCCCAAAAGTTGAGAGCTATGTTCTACTCAGAGGGAATTTTCAGGACTTCAAGCCCAGGAAACAGCATCTCAAGCAACCTTGAGAGAACAGCTCCAAGGAGGAGAGGGGAGGAGGCAGGTTATATAAAAGTTTTGTGACAAGGGGCAGGTAGCTTAAATGTCAAAAGATTATGGTTAAAGAAAACCAGACATCACCGATTAAGGAATTTAGCACTTCTCTTTGTATGGGAAGATGCAAGAGTCTGGGCTCTCTGAAATCATTCCTTTGCACGTGCATTCAGCTATCCTGGGCCAGTAGCCTGTTTTTTCACATCCTGCTCTCCCTTGGGGCTCACTTAGGGAGTGGGTGCAGTCCTGAGGGCTGCCAGATTCCCAGCGTTCTTCTCCTTCCTGAACGCCCTTAGGGCTCAGGAGCGTTTGGAGGGCTGGAATCGCTAAGGACTGTGGCTTCCGTGTTTACTGATAAGGCAGGAAATAGCTTCCCAGGTGGCACTGGTGGGAAAGAACCTGCCTGCTAATGCTGCAGACACCAGACAAAGATGCAATCCCTGGGTTGGGAAGAACCCCTGGAGGAGGGCATGGCAACTCACTCCAGTACTCCTGCCTGGAGAACCTCCCGGACAGAGGATCCTGGCGGGATACAGTCCATAGGGTCAGAAAGAGTTGAACACGACTGAAGCTACTTTGCACATGCACACGCACTGTTTCTCAGGATGATTCAAACACATTAATTTCTATCATTACTGCGTCAGCTCCATCTCAGATCATCAGGCATTAGATCCCAGAGGTCGGGGACCCCTGATCTAAATTATTAGGAAAAGAAAGTGAAGTCGCTCAGTTGTATCCGACTCTTCCTGACTGTATGGACTATGCTAGACTCCTCCGTCCCTGGGATCTCACAGTGGAATGAAGAGCTGGAGAGAAAAACTAGGTTAGTTCTATTATAGGAAGGCTCTAGCCCTGAAACAAGGGCTCTGGTCAGGGGCATTTACTCGCCAGTTAGAGCCACCTAACCAGAACTGACCAGGTTGTTCACCAGTGAAGCTGCAAGACCCCCGTTCCCGCAGCGCCTTCTCCTGCTAACTAGTACCTGCCCCACAGCATCCACCCAGATGCCCTCAGAGACGCCCTGATCTCCACACTCAATTGCAAGAGCCTTGCGCCATTTTCAGCCACGTGGTCCCCAGTGTTTCCCAAGGGAATAGGCTGCTTAAGGAAAGGGCAATGAATCAAAAACGAAAACTCCCCAATTCCCCAACAGGGAGATAAAAATACAGGTAAGTTGGCAACTGGCCTTTTAATGTCTCGCTTCAGAGCATAGGAAAAAAAAATTGCCTGATCCTTTTCCCCTGGTCCTTTCCCTTCAGAAACTGCCTTGTTTGCTCAGATTTTTTTTCCCCTTTTTCATGCAAGGGACAGAATCATTAACAACCCTCAGGCTCTCTCAGGACTAAGTTAATTAAACTGATTTGGGGTATTTCCCTTTGGTTAGAAATGGTGAGTGGTGAGCAGTGCCAAGCTCCTGAAATTGAAGCCCACGTCATTCACTTCTCATGCAAAGCCCTAGGGCTCCCTGGTGGAATCAGAGACTTAAATTGGCCTTGTTCTTTTACCCAAGCAATTAATAATGCATTTGGAACAACACACAGCTTGTTTGCTAGGCTCCAGACACAGCCGCCAACGTTCCTTAATTGAGTCCAACCTGCCGGGCTAAGGTGCCTTTCTACAGGATCTGCTGGGTGGGAGCTGAAAGGGCCTTGCCAAAGATCTGCTCTCTAGGGATGGAAATTCTGGCTGATTATTTGCATAATAAGACGAAACCCCTTGGCAAATGCACAGCCCTTTGTAATTTACATAATGTGTCTCAGCAGCTACCTCAGTTAATTAGTTACCCTCAATAGCCTTCATTTACACCTCCAAAAGCAAATGGACAGTGGGTCTGCCCAACAAAAACTTGTTCTCACATGAGATCTGATTTCTTAGAGGATTGTTCAACCCAATTTACAAAGTCCAATCTTCCCTTTGGTACAGTTACACTTCCTCTAAGTCTATCCAATCTCTTAACATCCCAGAACTAACACTATCCACTTGAACATCCCAGTACTTTGCGCAGAACACCCACAACAAAATAATAATAAAAATGACATCTCCAGAAACAAATTTTAGTCACAGTGTGATTCTTGTTAAAGTTCTTTGAACTCTCTGTTGTTCAAAAGATACAGTTTAAAATCTCCAGCCACATCCTCTGTGTCAATGCATGCAGGTCTAAGTGAACTGTTTACACTGTTGAGTGGCAGTATGCCATCAGATGCATAAATCACATACAACCAATCATTCCCTCCCTTCCTTGCTCCCCCTCTCTAGTTATTATAAACAGTGTTTAAATGAAGAGGTGCACATGTATGTCTTGTATATATTCACATCAGAGGTTCTCCAGGCAAGAATCGCAATTGCTGGGATGATAGAATATGCATATTCTTAACATTATTAGGACTTGAATTGTTCTCTAAATTCATTCATCACTTTGTATTCCCACTAGCAATGCCTGACTCTATCTTCTCTAGATATTCATCAAGTCTGCTACCAGTTTACTTTTTAACAATTCCATTAAGTAAGAAATATTATAGTATCTCATTTTGTTTTAATTTACATTTGCTTGGTTACTGAAATTGAGAATCACCTTTCTTTTTCTCTTGCTCCTCCTGTCCCTCCTCTTCCTCCTCTTCTTTCTCCTCTTTTTCCTCTTCCTCCTCCGTCCCCCTCCCTGCCCCTTCCTTTTTCTCCTTCTTCTCCAAATTCCAGTCTTCCCTTTGGTACAGTTACACTGCCTCTAGGTCTATCCAATCTTTTAACATCCCAGAACTAACACTATCCACTTGAACATCCCAGTTCTTTGCACAGAACACCCACAAAAAAAATAATAATAATAATGACATCTTCAGAAACAAATTTTAGTCATAGTGTGATTCCTGTTAAAGTTCTTTGAACTCTCTATTGTTCAAAGGACACGGTTTAGGTTTAAAATCTCTAGCCACAGCCTCTGTGTCAATGCATGCAGATCTAAGTGAAGTGTTTAAACCGTTCTTCAAGCAGGACATTTGGGCTTCTCTGTGCATTGTCCAAAGATATATTTTGCCTATTTTTCATCTTCTGTTGGGCTGTCCTTTTTATTGATTCATAGACATAAAAACATATTCTAAAATGTTATATCTTCTCTTTTTCTTTTTTATGTTAGGCTGTTGGTCAAAAATACTTAAATGTCATCAATTTCATGGAATAAAATCTAATGTTAGTATACTAGAATGTATTTTGATGTTCTCTTTCTTTCTCTCTCTCTCTCTCTCTCTCACACACACACACACACACACACACACACATACCTAGGCTTAGTTTGTTAACAGTTTACTTAGGATTTTTGCTTCTCTGATCATAAATAATTGTGTCGATTTTTCTTTGTCATTC
>SJYC01145114.1:0-21046 GCA_006408675.1 Madoqua kirkii | reverse complement strand
TTTTTCTGGTCATCTAGAATTCAACAAATTCCTCTTCCACAATAACAACCAACCAACCCAGAGAACAAATAAAAAACAACATAACAACCTACTCCCCAAGGGAGAAAGTTCAGTTCAGTTCAGTCACTTAGTCATGTCCTACTCTTTGCGACCCCATGAATCGCAGCACGCCAGGCCTCCCTGTCCATCACCATCTCCCGGAGTTCACTCAGACTCTCGTTCATCGAGTCCGTGATGCCATCCAGCCATCTCATCCTCGGTCGTCCCCTTCTCCTCCTGCCCCCAATCCCTCCCAGGATCAAAGTCTTTTCCAATGAGTCAACTCTTCGCATGAGGTGCCCAAAGTACTAGAGTTTCAGCTTTAGCATCATTCCTTCCAAAGAAATCCCAGGATTGAGCTCTTTCAGAATGGACTGGTTGGATCTCCTTGCAGTCCAAAGGACTATCAAGGGAGAAAACATCAAGTAATATAAAGTCACTAAAGTAAATCAAATCCTCGGCTCAAGGTAATGGTAACAGTTTCTCCATCAGTCCTAGCTCTTCTTGATCAGAGCAGCAACGACAAATCACTTGCTTCCACATGCATCCATCATACAGCACCAGGACAGGGGCGGATTCGCTGCAGTAAAGACTCCCATTCAGAATGCTGGAGAATGGGAAACAAAGAATCACCAGTTCATGGCAGTTCTGAATTCCAACTGGGTAGACATGGGTGTCTGGAGAGGGATGGGATGATTCTGTCCTCTAGGAGTAGCTCTCTTTTCCATAATTCTGGGGCTCCTAGTCTCTGCCCACCAGATATTCTCCCCAGCCACATCTAAAGTGGGAACTGGAGAATACATCCTCCTTCAGACTAAAGCAGTTTTCTCAGACTTCCTGCTTATAGAAGATAGGTTTTATTTTCCAGCCTTGATGACTGGCAAAATATTATCCCAAATGAAGATACTTTCCTTCCTTAGAATAATTTTTATATTAACTATGGAAAAAATTATTTTGTAACCCACACCATCCTTAATGAGAAAAATCTGAAACAATCAAACTGTCCTAGAAGAGGGGATTTACTCAACTATTATATACCTATATGGTGTCCAAAATATATTGTTATGTAATAGGGATTGTGGAATCATAAGTTATTTATGTGATGCCAATTTTGCAGATGAAAGGGAAGAAAGGAAGGGGAATAAACTCTGGAAATCTCTTTACCAAAGTTAAACTTCTTAACTATGAAGTATATTTAGGGTGTGCTTGGTCATTTTGGTTTTGTTTTATGTGTGGTGGGGGTGTTTCATCATTCCTTTTGTTGATTTCTATGATTTAATGTTTCCCAAGTAAAAATGAATTTCTTGTGTAAAATACAATTATTAAAGAAAAAAAAGCCTACTCAGCCATGTCTGCATACCTTGGTAATCACACATTTACGAATGTGACAACTTATACAGAAACACATGAGTCTGGGGCCCTAAAGCAACTACGTGGAATGCACGACCATTTTGAGGTAAAGACGTCTCTGATATCTCAGTCTATGTCATGTGTGTACATGTTTGTGTGTAAGAGAGAAAGAGATGGGGTGAGGTGGAGAGGAATAACAGAGAGAAAGCTTGCACATTTTAATATGTGTTTGACATTCCCTTGGAAGATAGGATCCTGTCACATACTACAGGAGAAAGATGGTAGGGGTTGAAATTAGATTGTAAGTTACATACAGCTCAAGCTCTGTTCTTGACAACAGCCTTAATATAAGGCATTCTTTTAACCTATCTGAGATTCTGTCTCTCTCATAAAATGTCATAAAATCTCATAAAATCATGACTAGTAATAATTTCTACCTGACAGGGATTTTTTTGAGAGCCAGGTGAGATGATGCAGTTGAAAACATTTCCTAATCTGTAAATCTCCTCATCTAAGGATTTGTGACTTGGCTTCCAGTCCTGTTAATAAATAGCACCACCCTTAGCACATAGTAGGTGCTCAGTAAATACCAAAAATCGTTTCCTTCTAGCTTCTGACAGATCTAAACAATGTCAAAATTGAACAGAGAAAATCAGGTAAAATCAAGTTTGTGACTTTCTGTCACTGTCCACTCTCTCACCTGCCTCCCACCACCAGCTCACATCGTCAGAAACGTTTATTTTGTGAGAGAAGTCATGTGACAAAAGAAGAAATGGAGCAACATGGGTACAATTTTTTTTTGAGTATGTGAAAAATAGAGTAGCATTTGCTATGAAGGACAGGGGAAATAAAGCGTCTATGTGCCAAAAATGATTGGGTCTGCCTCAATCCAATCCCTTCGATGAAGCCATGAATTGCTTTCAATTCTTGGTTCCATTGAGCTACCGAGGTTTCCAAATTGAAATCCTGCTACTGCCTTCAATAGGAGCAGAAGATGGAAAAGCTATTTCTTTCATAAGAATTCGGTAGGAAATTGTTCCTTTGTGCCTCCTCTTCTCAGTGGAGTGGTTTCCAGCATTCAAAAGGAAAGGGGACTCCTGTAACTTGTCCAAAACAAGATATCTTGAGATAACAGATAATGCATGATTTGCTTTCCAGAAATAGAGTCCTATCTCAGGAGTTCTGAAGGAGGAAGAACTGAATCGACTTGTGAGAAATCAAGAGAAAAAGTTGTCCAATCTTCCCACGGCACAGGGAAAAATATTTAACTTCTTGCAAAGCCTGAGTCCTATCCACAGGTCATAGTTGAGGCTCATTTCTAAGGCAATCCATAATATATTCTAACTGGATTGGCTTTTCTAAATTTTTAGATAAAGATTTTGATTCCAGGCCTGAATGCTCACAAAAATGTTGGAAAATGAATGAGAACAGCTCTGCATCTTGCAACATAGCATTAGTTCTTTTTTGCCATTCACATTTTATTTTGAGATAGTTATAGATTTGTATGGACTTGAAAAAATACTACAGATACATCCCTACTTTATTCAGCTTCCTTCACTGGGAACATCTTGCAAAACTATGGTAAAATATCACAACCAGGATATTCATATTGATACAATCTACTGAGCTTGGTTAGATTTCCCCAGGTGTGTGTGTGTGTTTATTTCTATGAAATGTCATCACACGTGTAGCTTGACATGGTACTTG
The DNA here is from genome assembly GCA_006408675.1 of Madoqua kirkii. Taxonomy (NCBI): domain Eukaryota; kingdom Metazoa; phylum Chordata; class Mammalia; order Artiodactyla; family Bovidae; genus Madoqua; species Madoqua kirkii. The sequence continues at coordinate 17,950 of SJYC01145114.1, read as the reverse complement.
CAGCACCAATCCTCGTTTTAGATCCAGCTTTTTCAGTCATTCAGATCACCAGCTTGGCTCCTTAACAGCACTGACTTAAACTACTAATGAACAATTGCAAAGCTTATCACTGTATTTTGCAAACACTCCCATAAACTTTCATTTCACTCTTGCCATAACAAATTGGCACTATTTGAGTGAGTGAGTGAAGTCGCTCAGTCGTGTCCTACTCTTTGCAACCCCATGGACTGTAGCCTACCTACCAGGCTTCTCCCTCCACGGGATTCTCCAGGCAAGAGTACTGGAGTGGGTTGTCATTTCCTTCTCCAGGGGATCTTCCCTACCCAGGGGCTGAACCCAGGTCTCCCGCATTCCAGGCAGATGCTTTAACCTTTGAGCCACCAGGGAAGCCTCGGCACTGTTTAGTCCTATTCTAAATAACAGGTTGTGTTACTACCATTTTATAGCTAAAGAGACTAGATTTCAGAATGAGGACGTGACTTGCCAAGGTCTTGGCACTATTAGTGGCAGAGTTGGGATTCAATCGCTGCCTTCAATCCCAAGTCCTGTGTGCCTTACTTTCCCCCTACAACAGAGAAGGTTCCGTCCCTAAATAATGTCATCAATCATAAAATCACAAAAGGACATGTGAATGTCCCTTTCGAAGGGAGGCTGATGGATTCCTTTGGCTGTTGCTCACCTGCACCCAGGCTGTAATACTTACTTTGCTGAGCTAATCAGACAAACCAAACAGAAAAATCGAATCACACTGAAGTAAGCTTGAGCATCACCTTTCGAATCAGTTATACCGGTTCAATTTTAGACAGACTGCTTGGCCAGCAACAAAGTTGGTCAAGTGGGTATAAGCAAACTACCACACTTGTTCTCTCACTGAATACAGTCTAGGAGATCAGACCAGCATACTTTTCAACAATTAGAGAAAAAATATATTACTGTGTATCATAAAAATCTCCAGTTGTGTGGCTTTCCATGGACAAGAGCTATTGGAGTCCAGGAAAAGTCGAGACACAAGACAATGATTTATTCTGTCATCTCTATTTCCTATAAAAGTATGCTCTTTGATAAAACCAGTGGGAGAAGAAAAGGAACCATCTTGGAAACACCAAGAATAATGCTTCACTGTGAATGATCTTCCTGCTTTGGTGAGCTGCAAACTCAGACAAATGACAGGTTTTTCTGAGGGAAAAATAAAGAATAACCCCATCCTCACAGCCATGCAGCAAGAACAAACTATAAAAAATAAGCAGATAGGCTCAGGCAGACGAGAGAGAGAGAGTGCTACCTAAATAAGGTCGCAGCCTGCTTGAGCAGAATGAGAGAGAAAAAAGCAGGCCAAGCATTAGCAGCAGTAACAGTCGAACAAATGCAAAGTCCAGAGGTCCTGGTGACCTGAAATCACGGCCTCAAATTTGGAGATATTCCTCTCTGCCTCGCTTCCCTTCACGTTAGCAGGCGTGTGATCAATTCAACCAAGAGAGTATGGCAGAAGGCAGGTTGGGGGACGTTCATGGCTGGGTCATAATGTGTGCGTGCGTCCGTGCGTGCGTGCATGCTCAGTCATGTCTGACTCTTTGTGACTCCACGACTATAGCCCGCCAGGCTCCTCTGTTCACAGGATTTCCCAGGCAAAAATGCTGGAGTGGTTGCCATTCCTCCTCTAGGAGATCTTCCTGACCCAGCAATCGAACCTGCAACTCCTGCGTCTCTTTCACTGGCAGGCGGATTCTTTTTCACTGAGCCACCGGGGAAGCCCGGGTCATTCTAAGCTGCCATGCTGGATGAGTTCCTTGCGGATTCTCCAGAGGAGTAAACTGAGCCCAACCTCCCTGCCATTCCAGCCCAAGCAGCGGGTTTACAAGTGAAGAAGTTTCCAGAGAAGTCTAATCATTTAAATCATTCCCAACCACTCGCGTCTTCCCAGACATCATGGGGAAGAGAGAACCCTTTCTTTCCAAATTCTGATCAATGAAATCCAAAAGCAAATTCAAATGGCTCTCTTAAGCCACTAAGTTTTGAGGCTCTTAGTCATGCCACAATAATCAGAACAGAAGGTAAAAATAAAGGTAAAATAGGGTGGAAAGAGATAAGTTTAGCACAGGAAGCAGAATTAAGTGTGACCAGAGAAAGCCGCAGAAATGTAAAAGGCGAAGTCAATGGTAAGAAAAAGCATTAGCTTCTAAGGACTATTAATCTATGCCACAAATCCCATTCTGAGTGCCAGCAACACATATAAAATGCTATAATTACATTCATTTGTGACGTTATGAGATTATTCTTCAGCAAACCACCCACCCATTTACATTTTTCCTTCTATGTAAAAGAGACAGCTTTATTTTTTGCCAGATTCAGCCTATCTGGTACCTCTTCGGCCTGCAGCATCAGTCTCACAAAGCCTCAGGGAAATGATGCCCAAGGTATCAGCTTATCAGCACAGCCAGGGGCTGGGGCGGGGGGTTGTTTCAGGGAATTCCCCACGTCCTAGAGCTGCTCTGCACCTTGAGGGCTCAGTCCATCTGACATCATTTTCCTGAATTCTAGCTTGGAAAAATTCTAGCCCTCATGTCTTTGACAACACCAGGCTGAGATGTTAACGCCTTTCAGCTGCCTGAGCTGGAGTCTGCCTCCCTTGAACTCTCTGCTGGCATCTTACGTGCATGGTGTGTGTGAAGTCGCTTCAGTCATTCTCTTTGCAACACCATGGACTGCAGCCCACCGGGTTCCTCTGTCCATGGAATATCCCAGGCAAGAACACTGGAGTGGGTTGCCCTTTCCTACTCTGGGGAATCTTTCTCACTCAGGGATCAAACCCATGTCTCCTGCATCTCTGCATTAGCAAGCAGGTTCTTTACCACTAGCACCACCTGGGAAGTCCAGGTATTGTGGTAGGTGGATAAAAATGTATATAATATATCTGGATTTATATGATTTCAGAATACTTTTTAATTATAGTATTGTTTTGGGTTACCATAACTTTTCATACATTGAACATGAAATATCAAGAATTATAAGGCTTTTGGTTTTGTTTCAAATAGATTCCTCTAGGCAATCATAGATAAGGAATATCTGAACATGATACTGGGCATACTACCTGACTCAGATGTTTCTATTGGGTCAGACCAGAGTCCCCACATCCCTTTGAATGCCTGTGTAGTGGACAACCAGCAACCTGATTTTAGGGAATTGCCCTGAAGCTCAGTGAGTTCTCCAAGCACCAGTACCAGCTTCCTCTAGCTCCATAGCCTGCTAGCTCTGACCCAGCCTGCTCTGCAGCTAAATTCACCTGAGTTGTGACAACTCCTGCCAAAAGTGCACCATTTTGATAACAGACCAAACGTCATCCACCTGGATCCCTTGCAAAGCCTCTTTTAAGCACCTCCTCCCATGATTCCCCAGATACCACTGAACCAGGTCAGAAATGTATGCCAGCTCAGTGCTTCTTGGATTTACTTACAACATCTTGCAAAGCAAGTCTGTCCCTGTGGAGTGGTTGGTCTAAGTGGGACATTTAAGTTTAAATTGCCAGGTAATACCTGGGGAGCTGAACCCCAGCTTACTCAGCTCTGAGAATGAAGGAAAGATTTAAAGGGCCACAAAGCCTCACAGACTGGCAGTTTAAGCAGAAAATTCCAAATTTTCCAAAGGAAAGTTACTTCAGCTGCTAGAAGAGGAAACAGAGCTGGAGGAGGTGACAGCCTCATGACCACCCCCACCCCCAAGAAAACTGCATGGCAAGGTTACAGGGCCACAGGGATCAGCAGAGACATCCCATCAGCCGACCATAAGCATCAGAGAAACACCCAGCAACGGACTCCTTTCCCCCAGAAAGGGAAGCAGGAGCCGGTCTGAGAGGATGGGAGGAGAAGTTCTAAGCCTTGATTGAGCCATATTGTTGAGCTGTCTGGGAAGACTGTACAGCTGGGCTAAGTGTTGTATTCAGCAAAACACATGATGGACGGTTCCTTTGTGCTGGGGACACTCCAGTCATCACGGAGCCTTCGACGGCAGAGAAAATTAAAGCCTTTTCAGGCCCTTTCACAACACACCTGATTTCTGTATTGAATTTGAGGGTGGATGGACACTGTGTTGGGTAACAGCCAGCCCTGAATGTCACCACAGGCGATGGGCTCCCTGTGATCTTCCCAGACAATGGGGGAGAGCTGGCTCGCCTGGTATTCAGGCAGCCCCCTGCCCCCGCACTAGTGATAGCACTCAGAAGAGAATGACTGGGTTCCCACGCGAGTAACTTCCAGCCCCACCTCATCGTGTGTTAAGAAGCGGCTCTGTATGTTCCTGACTCCCAGGTCACCGGCCTGGCAGGGAAGCCATCTGGTTTGACAGCAGGATTCGCCCCAGGCAGGAAGCATCAGCTACTTGGCAGGAAGGAGGTAGAGACGAGTCTGGATAAACTAGGAAACAGCCAGGGTGTCCCTGGAGCCCACATGGTCACAGCCACAGGATACAGACAGTCACTTACTGGTCAGGTTGAAGGCTTTTTGGTGGGAAACTGCAGACATTCTCAGCGGTTAGCAGGATGGGCTGGGTTTGATGGCAGCAGCCTGTCTGTGGCAGGTCAACGTGTCATCCCAGGATACCTGCATATCAGGCGTGGGGCTAGGTGGTCTACACACTATTGAGGGAACTTAATTTCTTGGAATCCTCACAGTAACCCAGTTTATAGAGAAAGACACTGAGGTTCTGAGAGGTTCAGTGCCATGCTCAAGATCACCAGCTACTTACAGAGGTGGTATTCAAATACTTATTTTTATGTGTTTGTTTGGCCACACAAGGTCTTAGTTGCAGCACACACAATCTTTGATCTTCGTTGTGGCATGCAGGATATTTAGTTGTGACATATGAACTCTTAGTGGGGGCATGTTGTGTCAAGTTCCCTGATCGGGGATCGAACCTGGGCCCCCTGCATTGGAAGCCTGGAGTCTTAGCCACTGGACCACCAGGGAAGTGCCCAGAGGTGGTATTCAAGCCCAAGCCTCTCAAACCCCTCAACAGCATATGGTTTATGTAATAAATCAAGGAAAGATGATGGTGCTCAGATCTTGTCTGGGCTCAAAACCACAGGGTAGTCCACTGAAGAGACAGGCCCGGAATGAGGAAGCCGGGAGCAAGGGGAGAAGAAGTCTGGCTTGGTGATCATTCTTCGGAGAGGTCCAAACCTGAGGCTCCTACGGGTCCCCTGGGGCCCCATTTCACTCCGACACTGTAGATACCACAGTGGGGAGAGCAAGTCTCTCGTCTCCCCTCTCATACTCTACAACACCCTCCACAATATGACCTCATGTAGATGGGATCCTCCTTGGCTCAGAGATTTCCCTATTGCAAGCCCTCTGAATACAGTTTCTAGTACATGAGTGGTAGGGGCTACAGACAGGAGGTAGAGACTGGAATCTGCTCACTGTTTGCCTGAGAAAATCAGGTGTTCATGGGAACCCCTCGAGGGCACGGTCTCTACTCTCATCATTGCCCGTGGGTGTCCCAAATCAACATCACTAATCCTACGGGAAGCCCCTACCCTTATGGCCTCAGTTAATCATTCCGTGAAGAACCTATCTCCAGAACCTGCCACCAGCACTTCCCTGGTGGCTCAGAGGGTACAGCATCCGCCTACAGTGCGGTAGACCTAGGTTCAGTCCCTGGGTGGGGAAGATCTTCTGGAGAAGGAAATGGCAATCCGCTCCAGTATTCTTGCCTGGAAAATCCCACGGATGGAGGAGCCTGGTAGGTTACAGTCCACGGGGTCACAAAGAGTTGGACACAACTGAGTGACTTCACTTTCTTATCTCCAGATACAGTCATATTGGAGGGTTAGTGAATTTATGTTATACGAGCTTGTGGGGACACAATTCAGCCTATGACAGTGGTTATGATTATTTGGATGTACCGAGCATTTTCTGCTTCTCAGCTGCAAGGACCGTGACACTAGGGAAGGGAAGGCTTAGCCCTCAGGACATTGCTGCTTCCACCACGGGTGCTGGGTGACGCTGAGACAGAAGCACCCACCACATCTCAAACAGGTGCCATGAGCCTCCCAGGACTGGCCTGCAGGCCCAGCCCACTGTAGTTGGTCATCATGTGATCAACATCTGTGTCCACACATAACGTGGCCTTCACTGAGGGCCAAAACTGGCAACATCCCAGTTGCAGCACCATCAGGGGTGCCGGACAAGCCCTGGCAAGGCTTTACCCAGGACGATGAGACGTTTGCGCTGCTGCAGGAATCTATTTTGCTTACAGGACAAAAGGACCATGAGCCACAGGCAGTGGTAAAGGTCAAGGAAAATCTTGACTTCTCCAGTTACATCCATAGGGGACAGCAGCAAGGTGGTAAAGGCAGACTTCCAGCCCGCCAACACAGCCCCTGAGGAGTGGCACCGCCTCAGCGCTTCCTCCTGGAAGCTGTGGGTGGCATGAACAGGAGAAGCCACACCCCTGACAGGGCAGCGCCAGTCTGCCTTTTTTCCCAAGCCAGTTTCTTGGCAGCATTGCTGGGACGCGTAGGACTGGCCGTGCGCAGAGAGGCTTTGCACACTGAGAGAGACCTCCTTTCTTGCATCTAAACATGCTTCAGCTGCCCAAACTGGGATCCATGGAAACCAGAGGAGAAGGAACCTCAGTCACAAGGAAATCCTCCTATAAGCAAAGCCCCCTAGAGAAAGATTGCTAAACCAGAGGATGCTGACATCATCCTTGTCACCTTTTCCTCCCCCGTTAATCTTAGTAGTTAAGAGCAGGAACTCTTGAATGGGCGGGGTTGAACATAGCTCTAACTCTATAACCAGGTGAACTGCAGAGGGTGTATAACTCTGCCTCAGCTTCCTTATCTAGAAAATGGAGCTGATAACAGGCCTAAGTCACAGGCTTATTGTGAGGGCCAAATGAATTAACATAGCACTCATCAAGCAATTATTATTACTGTATTTACTACCATGCACAGAGCTAACATACTTAGGATATGGCATGTATTAGGCACTCTACTGAGGGTTGTATAAAGTAATCTTTTTTAAATCCTAGTAGCTCAGATGATAAAGCATCTGACTGCAATGCAGGAGACACAGGTTCGATCCCTGGGTGGGGATGATCCCCTGGAGAAGGAAATGGCAACCCACTCCAGTATCCTTGCCTGGAAAATCCCATGGACAGAAGAGCCTGGTAGGCTATACAGTCCATGGGGTCACAAAGTGTCAGACACGACTGAGCAACTAACACACATTGTGACCACCCAATGGACAGATAAATATATAAAGATAAATAATTTATATATATATATATATATGTATATATAGAGAGAGAGATTGAAAGTGAAAATGAAAGTATTAGCCCTCAGTCATGTCCAACTCTTTGTGACTCCATGGACACACCAGGTTCTTCTCTCCATGGAATTCTGCAGGGAAGAATCCTGAACTGGGTTGGTATTCCCTCCTCCAGAAGATCTTCCCAGCTAGGGGATGGAACCAGTCTCCCATATTGCAGGCAGACTTTTTACCATCTGAGCCACCAGAGAAGATTAGATAGATAAATTAGATAGATACATAGATAAAATAGATGCATATCAGAGTATATCTCTAGATTTATAGATTAAATAGATAGAAAAGAAATGTGAAGAAATGAAACTTGAAGATATTAAGATTGTTCATAGTTACTCAAATATCAAAGCAAACTTGAAACCTACATCTGTCTGACCCTGAATCTGGAATTTTTTCACCACAACGAAGAAGAATCTGCTCCATTCCAGCATGCCTTGGACAGCAGCTCGTTGTCCCAGGATGGGCAGGGCCTGTCCGCAGTCACGGCCTCCAGTGCTCAGAGGCCCATGGACACAGAACTCCTGCAGGGAGAGGAGGGCCCAGTTTGCACGGAGCCGCCTTCTTCTCTCACAGCCAGCACTTCTGCAAACAGCAGGTACTGTGCCGGCCACAGCCACGCTCTGACAGGAGAACTTCCTGCACATCTGGCGCACGGCAGTGGCAGAGTAACACAGGCAGTCAGTGCGCCAGGGCGCCCTTTCTCCTCCAGCTCCCGGGGCCTGTGCCAACCCTCCAGCAGTAGGACCTTGGCCCGCTCTTTCACCTTGTCTTCTAAGAACATAACAGCGAAACTGAATCTCAGGGAGATGAACAGGACCCATGCGGGAGGGCGGAAGGTTGCAGTGTGGAGCTGGCTCAGTGCTTTCACAACTCCCAAATCGCAGGGGCTTAACGCCACAAAAGTCTGCTTCTTGCTCAAGTCACAGGCCACACTGAGCCGGCAAGGGAGGAGGGATAAGCAAGAGCTGCTCTGCTCCACGGAGTCCTTCAGGGACCCAGGCACCTTCCGTTCAGTTGCTCCTCAATCTCCTGAACCCCTTGGAGCCCTCTAGACTTTGGAGCTCTGCACTGGGTCTTCTCCATCTGTCTAGTCAACAAGGCAAGAGAGAGCCAGTCTGGAGTGTCTGTCATGCAGGAGGGTTGTGTGTTTTCATGTTTTTAGGCCAGGCAGTATGTGGGATCTTAGTTTCCCGACCAGGGATCAAACCCAGGCCCCCTGTCTTGGGAGCACAGAGTCCTAACCACTGGACTGCCAAGGAAGTCCCCGACACAGGATGCATTTTAGATGCAGGGCCCAGAAATGGCAGCTATCCCTGCTATCAACAGTCCATTTGCCAAAACTATCCCCTAACTGCCCAGAGGACTGAAAAATGTATTCAAGTTGTGTGTCCTGCCGGGGTGGGGCAGGAAAGAAAGAAAAGAAGCTTGTTGAAAATCTACAGCTTTCTGCTACAATTTATCTCCATTCCTTTAGGTAATTGCTGGCCATGTGTCATTTAAAAGGTGGCGGGAACTAACTTCTCCAACCTGAATTCCCCTTGGCACAGCCCAAACCATCCACCCTCTTGGAGTTCTGACACAAACACGAAGGAAGACAAATCATTCGGGATCAGAACCACTGGATCCTATCAAGTTCAGGAATGCCAGTGAATAGGATGCAGGTTCCTATTACACATCCAAGGCACGGGGATGTGGGCGCAGCCACACTCACGTGAAAGTGCAAGTCGCTCAGTTGCGTCCGACTCTTTGCAACTCAGTGGACTATACAGTCCAAGGAACTCTCCAGGCCAGAATACTGGAGTGGGTAGCCTTTCCCTTCTCCAGGGGCTCCTCCCAACCCAGAGATCAAACCCAGGTCTCCTGCACTGCAGGTGGATTCTTTACCAGCTGAGCCACAAGGGAAACCCAGACCTTGGCAGAAGCCCTATTTATTTTTATGGATGCCAGTCCTTGACTAAAGTCTGATCTGACAAACATACTTACATCAGAGAAGTCTCAGAACCTACAAAAAAATGGAAGTTGACCTAAAAAACACAGGGGTTGCTCGCACCCCCTCTCCTTTCCCCTGCACTCCGCTGTCTTCGACAAAGCTAGACTTTCTCTGCACCCCCACAGGGCATGAACCCTCAACGAGACTAGCTGCTTGAGGGCTCTGGAGCCAACAGGAGATGCGGCACCTCCAAAGTCCTGTCATTCTCCACTGGCAAGTGCAGCGCCCAGTAGGACTGCAGCAAACCCATTATTAGCTCTGTGATTGTTCTGCACTTTTTTATTTATATAAAGATTTAATATGCAGTCATTGAAACATAATGTTTAATAATGACATGAGAAATTGGTCACAATATATTGCAAGAAAAAAAGGAGGCTACAAAGCAATATACAATATAATTCTATTTTTATAAATATATACTATAGTGGTATGTGTATGCATATATGTATCTAGAGAGAGAGACTTCTGGTTGATGTATTATAATTTTTAGTTGTTCCATGAGCTTTCTGAATTGAAAAATTGTATAAAACAACACAATTTATTTACATAAACTGGAAATCTGAAGTCAGAAATATTTCAAATAATTTAAAATGTTCATCTTGAGTCTTTTTTCATTTTTTTCCCATCTACACGGTGTTTTTATTTTTGTTCAACTATAAGCAAACAGCAAAATTAACGCAACATTCACCAGCTCCAGACTGGCTTTCTTTTTTACCCCAAAGAGGACTCAACAAGCATAGACTTTCGGATTTCTGATAACCTCTTAGCCTGCCCTGCTGCTCACCTCGATGGCCAGACTTTAACAGCAAAGCGACTTCTCTTGAGCTTTCTCCAGCACTGCTCATTAAAGGAGCCAGAGCAAGACACTGATACCCAGCACCAGCCTGAGACGTGGACGGTGAATGGACATGCCGGCCCCTGGTTGTCCTGGTGAGACAAGGCCATGAAAACACATGCCAGTAGGTGCTTTCACACACAATTCTGTGCTCAGGCTCACAAAGGCAGAGGCCACCAATCTTTTTTCATTTTCAGCCCGCCTTAAAGATTCTTTGAAGCTCTGCTCTAATACTGCAGACCTGGTCTTTTTACCAGAAAATTTTTTTTTCTTCTTCTTTAAAGTCTGGTTGTTGTTCTTGTATTAACATTTTGATAAATCCCATCACAGTACCAAAGAATCCCTCACCAAAACAGAGTTCAAATTTGATCAAAACATAAACTTCCTAAAATTATACAAGACAGGCAGAAGGAAAGAAAAGTCATCCTAAATCTAAATCTGACCGCTCAGAGCTTGGGCAGGGAGACGGGGTAAAATCTACATGCATCAATAAACTGAAACACTGTTTGGGAACTCTGGGACATGTCCATCTCCTCTGCTTCCCAGACAGCTGCTCCTAGAGTTTGGGCACATAATCATCCCATTCAGCCTGGTAACATGTGCCAGCCACTAGGGTCCAGAGCTCATACTTTCTGTGAAAAGAGGCCACCTTGAATTTGCCACTGTGGTCTCCAGATAAGTTGCTGAGAATGGGATCGTCACACTTCGGTGGTCTTTCCTGCTCGTAAGCCAGCCAGATGAAGCGGTGCAGGCCAGTGCCCTTGGGAGGCCCAGAGCCCACATAATTGGAGAGAACAGTGACTGCTCATGTCATTGCCTTTCATGTTGACCACCAGGAAATGCTGCCATTCCCTATATTTGGGGTTCTTCCTGCTGGGAGCACCGGATCTGTCAAGACCAGGGTGTTCAGTTTACCTGGATCAAGGCCATCCCAGGTAATGCTGGTGGGCCGGTTCTTAACCTGGGTGGGTGTTGGCACTTTGCCCAGTTCATTGAACTCCGCCCTGCCGCAGAGGATGCTGCGGCCTCTCATCCACTTCCTGCAGGCTCAAAGGCCCGGACCACTGCTGAGGTCCACTGGCATCGCGGAGCCCAGCAGGTCAGACTGCAGGGAAAGCAGCTTGTGGACTCGTGCAGGGTAGGAGCACCGACTCACAGCAGTCTGCAGACTGTACTGAGGAGGAGTGCACGCACCGGAGCCACCGCCCCGGCCCCACTCTGCTCGCTGATTGGCCAAGCCTGGTAGCGCCACTTTTTATTTTTTTATTGAAGGATAATTGCTTTACCAAATGAATCAGCCATGCTGCTGCTGCTAAGTCGCTTCAGTCGTGTCCAACTCTGTGTGACTCCATAGATGCCAGCCCACCAGGCTCCCCCATCCCTGGGATTCTCCAGGCAAGAACACCGGAGTGGGTTGCCATTTCCTTCTCCAATGCATGAAAGTGAAAAGTGAAAGTGAAGTCGCTCAGTCGTGTCTGACTCTTTGTGACTCATGGACTGCAGCCCACCAGGCTCCTCCATCCATGGGATTTTCCAGGCGAGAGTACTGGAGTGGAGTGCCATTGCCTTCTCCACAATCAGCCATAGGTATATATACATCCCCTCCCTTTTGAACCTCTCTCCCATTTCCCTTCCCATCCACCCCTCTAGATTGATACAGAGCGGCTCTTTGAGTTTCTTGAGCCATAGAGCAAATCCCCATTGGCTATCTATTTTACATATGGTAATGTAAGTTCCATGTTACTCTTTTGATACATCTCACCCTCTCCGCATGTCCGTAAGTCTATTCTTATGTCTGTCTCTCCATTGCTACTGCCCTGTGAATAAATTCTTCAGTACCATTTTTCTAGATTTCATATATGTGTGTTCAGTTCAGTTGCTCAGTCCTGTCCGACTCTTTGCGACCCCATGAATTGCAGCACGCTAGGCCTCCCTGTCCATCACCAACTCCCGGAGTTCACTCAGACTCACATCCATCGAGTCCTTGATGTGATCCAGCCATCTCATCCTTGGTCATCCCCTTCTCCTCCTGCCCCCAATCCCTCCCAGCATCAGAGTCTTTTCCAATGAGTCAACTCTTCGCATGAGGTGGCCAAAGTACTGGAGTTTCAGCTTTAGTATCATTCCTTCCAAAGAAATCCCAGGGCTGATCTCCTTGCAGTCCAAGGGACTCTCCAACACCACAGTTCAAAAGCATCAATTCTTCAGCACTCAGCCTTCTTCACAGTCCAACTCTCACATCCATACATGAACACAGGAAAAACAATAGCTTTGACTAGATGGACCTTAGTCAGCAAAGTAATGTCTCTGCTTTTGAATATGCTATCTAGGTTGGTCATAACTTTTCTTCCAAGGAGTGTCTTTTAATTTCATGGCAGCAATCACCATCTCCAGTGATTAAAATACAATCTTTATCTTTCTGACTCACTTCACTCCATACAGTAGGTTCTAGGTTCATCCACCTCATCAGAACTGACTCAAATGTGTTCCTTTTTATGGCTGAGTAATATTCCATTGTGTATATGTACCAAAACTGTTTTATCCATTCATCTGTCAATGGACATCTAGGTTGCTTCCATGTACTAGCTAATGTAAATCATGCTGCAGTGAACAATAGGATACATGTGTCTTTTTCAACCCTGGTTTCCTCAGGGTATATGCCTAGGATTAACACTGCTGGGTCATACCATGGTTTTATTCCTAGTTTTTTAAGGAATCTCCATATCGTCCTCCACAGTGGCTGCATCAATTTACATTCCCACCAACAGTGCAAGAACATTCTCTTTTGTCCACACCCTCTCCAGCATTTGTTTGTAGACTTTTTGATGATGGCCATTCTGACGGGTGTAGGGTGATATCTCATTGCAGTTTTGATTTGCATTTCTCTAATAATGAGCGATGTTGAAATTCTTTTCATGTGTTTATTAGCCATGTCTTCTTCGGAGAAATGTCTCTTTAGGTCTTTTTCCAACTTTTTGATTAGGTTGTTTTTCTGGCATTGAGTTGTATGAGCTGCTCATATATTTTGGAAATTAATCCCTTGTCAGTTGTTTCATTTGCTACTATTTTCTCCCATTCTGAGGGTTGTCTTTTCACCTTGCTTATAGTTTCCTTTGCTGTGCAAATGCTTTTAAGTTTGATCAAGTCCCACTTGTTTACTTTTGTCTTTATTTCCATTACTCTATGAGGTGGGTCATAGAGGAGCTCACTTTGATTTATGCCACTGAGTGTTCTGCCTATGTTTTCCTCTAAGAGTTTTATAGTTTCTGGTCTTACATTTAGGTCTTTAATCTATTTTGATTTTCTCTTTGTGTGTGGTGTTAGGAAGTGTTCTAATTTCATTCTTATACATGTAGCTGTCCAGTTTTCCCAGCACCATTTATTGAAGAGGCTGTCTTTGCTCCACTGAATATTCTTGCCTCCTTTGTCAAAAATAAGGTACCCATAGGTGCATGAGTTTATTTCTGGGCTTTCTATCTTGTTCCATTGGTCTATATTTCTGTTTCTGTGCCAGTACCATACTGTCTTGATGACTGTAGCTTTGTAGTATAATCTGAAGTCAAGAAGTTTGATTCATCTAGCTCCATTCTTCTTTCTCAAGACTGCTTTGACTATACAGGGTCTTTTGTGTTTCCATATGAATTGTGAAATTTTTTGTTCTAGTTCTGTGAAAAATGCCATTGATAATTTGATAGGGTTCACATCAAATCTGTAGATTGTGTTTGGTAGTACAGTCATTTTCACAATATTGATTCTTCCTACCCAGCAACATGGGATATCTTTCCATCTGTTTATGTTGTCTTTGATTTCTTTCATTAGAGTCTTATAATTTTCTGTGTATAGTTCTTTTATCTCCTTAGGTAAGTTTATTCCTAGATATTTGATTATTTTTGTTGCAATGGTGAATGGTATTGATTCCTTAATTTCTTTTTCTGATTTTTCATTGTTATTATATATAAATGTAAGTGATTTCTGTGTATTGATTTTGTATCCTGCAACTTTGCTAAATTCACTGATTAGCTCTAGTAATTTTCTGATACTATCTTAAGGGTTTTCTATGTACAGTACCATGTCATCTGCAAACAGTGAGAGCTTTATTTCTTCTTTGCCAATATGGATTCCTGTTATTTCTTTTTATTCTCTGATTGTTGTAGCCAAGACTTCCAGAACCATGTCAAATTAGAGTGGTGAAAGTGGGTGCCCTTGTCTTGTTCCTGATCTTATGGGGAATCCTTTCAGTTTTTCACCATTGAGAATAATGTTTGCTGTACGCTTATCATATATGACCTTTACTATGTTGAGATAGGTTCCTTCTATGCCCATTGTTTGAAGTTTTTTAATCATAAATTGGTGCTGAATTTTGTCAAAGGCATTTTCTGCATCTATTGAGATGATCATATGGTTTTTACCTTTCAATTTGTTAATATGGTATATCACATTGATTGATTTGTATATACTGAAGAACCTTTGCCTTTCTGGAATAAAACCAATTTGATCATGGTGTGTGAGCTTTTTGATGTGTTTTTGAATTCTGTTTGCTAAAATTCTGCTGAGGATTTTTGCATCTATGTTCATCAGTGCAAGCACTTTTTGAACCAGTTATGAGTCAGCAGCAGGATCCAAACAAATACATAAACAAGAAATAATCAGAGAACATTTCCTGGCCTGGCAGAACCTAGGGTCTGTTGGGAGTGTACCAGAAAATAAGCAATACAGTTGGGCGTGATGCCTGCTGTGATGGGGAAGAAAAATATGCCTGCAGAACTCTGAAGCACTGCCTAAGCCAGGCCTCAAGGACCAGCGAAGGCTGTCCTGCTCAAAGAAAGTCTGAGACCCATAGTATGAGAAGAAGCTGCTCTCCCTGATGAAAGAGCAGAGCTGTCTGATCAGGCAGTGCATGGAGCATGAGCAACAGCCCAAGACGGAAATACTAAGTCATTCTGAGAGGCTGGAGAAGAGTCTGGGACAGAAAGGAGCAATAAGCCCAGGAAAGGCATGCAGAATCATGCAGTTGCCTTCAGGTGCTATCCAAAGGACTAATGAGCAGACCCAGGAGAATGTAAGGGATGAAGATGTGATCAGATTTGTGTGATCAAATTGTCTTCAGGTGGGATTTAGAAGGTCAGAGAGAGAGTATGGAGCTGAAGGCAGGACAGCAATGCAGAGATAGGCTACACAGTGGCGCTGGTGGACCAGGCAGTGCCGTGGAGGAAAGGGCAGAGGGCACTAGGGGTGAAGGGGTGCTCCATGCTCAAAGGCCCACGCTGTAGCATGACCACTGATATGCAGGGGGTGCTCCTGGCCACACATACCGGGAGCTGCATCCAGTGGACCTAGGATCTTGTCCTTTTCTCAGGGTGCCAGGATGGTCCCTCACCCAGGTGTCCTACCTGTGGGACAAGCCACTTTTCGAGCATCAGCAGCCTTGGCACTTGGTGAGTCATTCTCATGTTCCATCCTGCAAACCGCATCTGGGAATGTGAGAGGAAGCAGGACCTCCGCCTCAGTTTCCAGAAGGACTACAACAGGACAGCCTCCCAAGGACATGAAAACTGCTGCCCAGGGTACCCTTTGCACTGCTGCTGGGGGAGCTCCTAGGAGGCCTGTGAGCAGTGGGCACTGCCAGATTAGCATCCTCCATGAGCTTGGGTGAAGAAGGAAATAGTGGTAAATAGAAGAAGCGTGGCCCTTGCTATGTGGGCTTTGGGCAGAAGTGCTGGTTGGAGCAGGCAAAGGGACAGAGGGCAACTCACCAGGAAAGGATCTCTAAGGGCCACTTGAGGGCATTTCACAGACCCGGCCCAGGGCTTCCTGCCCCTACACTCAAGTGTAGCACTGAGGACTCCCAAGGGGCCGCTAAAGGCAAGCCCTCAGGTAGACTTTGGCAATCTCCCCAAGCAGGCACCATGGACAGCAGCCAAGGGCTGATTCGGCTACTCAGTTTCCTGGAGCGATGCAACCAAGTTCATCATGAACAGGGATGTGAGGGTGGACTCAGAATTCCTTGAACCTCAAGACCTGCAGGCAAGTCTCTAGCTCTGTCCTGCTGATGCCTTTGATTCCCCTTTCTGTCTTTTTAAACTCAGAACAGACATCCCTGCTGTTTTTCTTATTCCTCAGCTAACTCCTATCAGATGAGTTCATCCACCCTCTCTCTGAAGGCTTCTCGGGCAGTTCAGGTGCTTCTCCTGGGGAGGTGGCTCCTCTCTCCATCATTCTCTTCTCAGGGGAAGGTGGGAACTCCTATCGTGATCACAATGACTGTCACCCTATAGAACAACTTATTTTATTAATGAAATGATTAGGATTAAATTAGGAAATGTTTTTATTATATTGAATTCCTCATTTTCTATAATTGGATTTTTATTGCATCTTTCATCCAGAAGTCATTTATGAAAGTTACTTCTTGATTCCACTTATTATGGATTTTTAAAAACTCTATTGCACCCATCAGAAAATGTGACTTGGGCTCTTTTATACTCTTGGGAACATACAGAGATTCTCCTGGCAGCATACGCTCTCATCCACTTTTTAATCCTTGATTTGATTTATCTCCTAGTCAGCCGAAATATATTTTATAGCAGTTTCTGGGAAGAATAAGAAAGTGACATGCTTTCTAAACCATTGCATTCCTGAAAGTGTCTTTTTACAGCTTCACACATGAATGACAATTTAGCAAAGGTAGAATTCTTGGGTCACCACCTTCTTCATCTAAACCTCTGGAGATGGTGGTTCTATGTTGGAGTGAAATCCAAGGTGAGCGGCTGTTTATTCTTCTGTAGGTACACTGTTCTTCTGCTGGGCTGCTTACAGGAATTTTTTTTTAATTTCCTTTAAATCATTCTCTTCTTTTATCCTCAAAGGTACCCAGGGATACCTCAGAGGAGGTGAGACACCGTGCAGAGAGATGAGGGAGGTGCTGATGGAAACTCTGTGGCTTCTGGGAAGCCTTCTCTGCAGGGACCACACTTTCCATAGTAATTTTGCCAGCTCCACCAGATATTAACAACAAGCACAGTAACTCAGTCATGTGCTCCTGTGCTCTCACTTGCCTTCCACTGGCAGAGCTTTATTATAAATCAACAGAATTTCTACAGCAAGGGCAAAAGTAACATGTGTGGGACTGAGGAAATAATAAGTTGAACCTTGAAAGAATTTTCCTCTTTGTATGATATTTTTCCCTAGGAGCTCCTTGTCTCAACAACAGATGCTGCTGTTCTCATGCCCAATTCCCTCTGAATGTTGCCTCTGTCCTTGCCTGAATATAGCAGGTTGGAATCCCCATAACACAACTGTTATGGGCTTCCCAGGTGGCGCTAGTGGTAAAGAACCCACCTGCCAATTCAGGAGACATAAGAGATGCAGGTTCGAGAACTGCTGAAGCCCTGAACCATCCTCTCACCCCAAGTCTTCTACTACTAGACAACATGACTGTACTCCAGGACCTAGACAGTGCATCCCAGGAAAAGGATCAGAAGGGAAAAATGTACCATATTCATGGAGGGTGTCTTGCTAAAAACAGGAATGCTCTCAGGATGCTGGGCAACAGGACCTTGCTATAGGACATCTGCTTGATTTTCCTTCTGTCTGCAGGACAGCCTCCAGAGAAACCGCTGCCCAGCCATGGTGAGGACCCCTCCCCCACCGCTCTCGAATGCTATATGGTGCACCCTGTGAGAGAATACATACGGCAGCCCTGTACAGGAAGCCCCACGCCCATAAAGGTAAGTTAGAGGAGACCTGGAATTGCTACACGGCATAGCTAGGCTGAGAAGCAAGGGTGAGACCTTAACTTCTCAGTTAATA
>SJYC01145113.1:0-98653 GCA_006408675.1 Madoqua kirkii | reverse complement strand
CTGAAAGTGTCTTTTTACAGCTTCACACATGAATGACAATTTAGCCAAAGGTAGAATTCTTGGGTCACCACCTTCTTCATCTAAACCTCTGGAGATGGTGGTTCTATGTTGGAGTGAAATCCAAGGTGAGCGGCTGTTTATTCTTCTGTAGGTACACTGTTCTTCTGCTGGGCTGCTTACAGGAATTTTTTTTTAATTTCCTTTAAATCATTCTCTTCTTTTATCCTCAAAGGTACCCAGGGATACCTCAGAGGAGGTGAGACACCGTGCAGAGAGATGAGGGAGGTGCTGATGGAAACTCTGTGGCTTCTGGGAAGCCTTCTCTGCAGGGACCACACTTTCCATAGTAATTTTGCCAGCTCCACCAGATATTAACAACAAGCACAGTAACTCAGTCATGTGCTCCTGTGCTCTCACTTGCCTTCCACTGGCAGAGCTTTATTATAAATCAACAGAATTTCTACAGCAAGGGCAAAAGTAACATGTGTGGGACTGAGGAAATAATAAGTTGAACCTTGAAAGAATTTTCCTCTTTGTATGATATTTTTCCCTAGGAGCTCCTTGTCTCAACAACAGATGCTGCTGTTCTCATGCCCAATTCCCTCTGAATGTTGCCTCTGTCCTTGCCTGAATATAGCAGGTTGGAATCCCCATAACACAACTGTTATGGGCTTCCCAGGTGGCGCTAGTGGTAAAGAACCCACCTGCCAATTCAGGAGACATAAGAGATGCAGGTTCGAGAACTGCTGAAGCCCTGAACCATCCTCTCACCCCAAGTCTTCTACTACTAGACAACATGACTGTACTCCAGGACCTAGACAGTGCATCCCAGGAAAAGGATCAGAAGGGAAAAATGTACCATATTCATGGAGGGTGTCTTGCTAAAAACAGGAATGCTCTCAGGATGCTGGGCAACAGGACCTTGCTATAGGACATCTGCTTGATTTTCCTTCTGTCTGCAGGACAGCCTCCAGAGAAACCGCTGCCCAGCCATGGTGAGGACCCCTCCCCCACCGCTCTCGAATGCTATATGGTGCACCCTGTGAGAGAATACATACGGCAGCCCTGCTACAGGAAGCCCCACGCCCATAAAGGTAAGTTAGAGGAGACCTGGAATTGCTACACGGCATAGCTAGGCTGAGAAGCAAGGGTGAGACCTTAACTTCTCAGTTAATATCTGTTACAGACCCAGTGTGTGCGCATACCTTGCCCCCCAAGAAGAAGGCCATGTATGAAGGTGAAGTCGCTCAGTCGTGTCCGACTCTGCGACCCCGTGGACTGTAACCTACTACGCTTCTCTGTCCATGGGATTCTCCAGGCAAGCATACTGGAGTGGGTTGCCATTTCCTTCTCCAGGGGATCTTCCCGACCCAGGGATCGAACCGGGTCTCCCGCATCGGAGGCAGACACTTTACCCTCTGAGCCAATACGCAAAGTTCATATGCTGCAATCTAGTCCACAGTATGCTGGAGTCTGGAGTTGGGGCCTTTGGGAGGGAAAGTCTCGAGGATGGAGCCCCATGAGGTGACTGATGCCCACATAAGACAGTGAAGAGCCTGGCACTCTGTCCTCCATCATGTGAGGGCTCGGCAGAGAATGAGGTCATCTATGAACTAGGAAGTAAGCCCTCACCAGACACTGAATCTTCCAGAGCCTTGCTCTTGGACTTCCCAGCCTATGGAACTATGAGAAATCAAGTTCTGGTGTTTAAGCCGCCCAGCCTACGGTAACTTTGTTGTCACAGCTCAAACTGAGACAATATCTCAATATATTATCTTGCCATATGTTCTGTTTATTCAGTCGCTAAGTTGTGTCTGACTCTGTGACCCATGAACCATAGCCTGCTTCTTCTGTCCATGGAACTTTCCAGGCAAGAATGCTGGAGTGGGTTGCCATTTCCTTTTCCAGGGGAATCTTCCTGGATCATGGATTGAACTCATGTCTGTGACTGGCAGGCGGATTCTTTAACACTGAGCCACCAAGGAAACCCATCTTGCCATGTGCTCGTGGCCAAAAAGCACTGCTCTGACATACAGGTACAAGGAGAGGTGCTCCTAAAACTCACCTATTCCTAAGCACTTCCAGAAACACTAGACCTAAGAGATACTCATCAGAAAAATGGTTTAGTTACCAAATGAGTTTCAGCTGGGAAAGTTCATCCTTAACTTAAAAAAAAGCACATTAATATTTTAAAAGCTCTGAAGAGGCCTGAATATTCATATTATCAGTGAATAGCCCAATGTTTCCCAAATTATTTGGCTACAAAGAATCCTTTTTGAGAAATACTCATTCATCAGACAGACTCTGGAACACACTTGGGAAAGTACTGTGCTAAGAAAATCTTCCAGATCGAAGGAATTGCCACACTCTGCCTTCAGCAGGAAATTAACAAAGAGGAAGCTGAGTACAACCTGTGCATTGAATGAGCTTGACTCCATAAGGTTCAAGAAGAAAGTAAATGTGCTCCTTCTGATCAGGTCTCCCTCCCATTCACCTGCTCAGCCAAACCAGGCTTGTCTGTCCCTGAATGAAATCTCGGGCAGGCCCCAGCGCTATCTCAGTCATCCTCGAGAATTAATAATTGATCTCATGTTCAAGAGTTAAAATAGCCTGTCAATTTGAATATCAAAACTTCGATCTCTCATCCAATTTAAAACATCTCTCTCCAAACCACAAGAAGGAGCAGAGAGAAAGCCAATGATGGGGAAGGAAGGGCAGTTATAGTCTTTTCGCTTTGCTTTCATACTTTCCTTAAGCATTCCCCCAGGCTTTTCATGCTTCCTCCATGCACCACGCTGCTCCAGGCTCCTCTGATGCTGGGGAGGGGAAAAGAGCCACAAGAAAATTAAGGAATGTCAACGTGTCTCAAATGCCTTGTGCTGTCTCTGGTTCGCTCTGGGTTTCTTAATGCCCTTAACCATGCAGATACTTAAGTACTGACTCTGCTGCCCTCCGGGAGTACTTGCGGGGTTTCTTCAAGAGACCTTCAATGCCTTCATGCTGCTGGTGTCAGCGCTGCCTCTTCTAGGAACTTCCCTGGAAGTCCAGTAATCAGGACTTCGCCTTCCAAGGCAGGGGCTGCAGGTTCAACGCCTGTTTGGGGAACTCAGATCCCCCATGCCTTGTGGCCGAAAAATCATTAAACAAAACCAATACTGTAACAAATTCAATAAAGATTTTTTTAAACAGTCCATATTTTTAAAAGTTTAAAAAACATTGCCTCTTCTAACTAACTAATAGGATGGCACCCTAGGCCCCTGGAGTCTGGCAATCCACCAGGAAGGAGTCATTTCACCCCCTAGGCCAGCCTCTTGGATAAAAATCTTTCAAGATGCCTGTTTCTCCAGGACCCACATCTGCAGCTCACTCCCCCTCCTACTGCCCTGTCCAGCCATCAGAAGTAACTCCCATCAAGCCTCCCAGCTGAAAGCCTCTCAGGCATGAGTAGGTCAGTCTCCACATTCTGGAAAATCTGGAACACATTTCACGCTCTTTGTGACTCTCTGAAGCTCCTCCTCTCCCAACTTGATGATGAGGAAGGACTCCTCTTCATTCCTCATGGGGAGTGGGTAATGACCAGCTCATCAATTTCTTTTTGTAGGTCAGTTCCCCAGCAATTAACTCTGAAGGGGAGTTTACACCAAGGAGGCTGATTGAGGACCATAGGCAGGAGTGACTCCTCTAAAGAACTGAAGGAAGGGGCAGGGCTGGGCCAAAGGAGAAGATGGACTTCCATACAGTTGTGTCAGCCCTTAGCTGACCTCACAACGGAATCTCTGAAACTGGATGGTCCCTTCTCAGATTGGAAACATCTGAGTCTCTGGACCCTTGCATCAATCAGCACTCAATGCAGACTTGCCCCCAGGGAAGGGCAATTAACTTGGGCAAAGACGACTCCCTCATTCAAGGGGAACTCCCAGGGAAGGAGCATGCTGTGAATCAAGGAGACAGCTCTCCCATCAGCTGGGGGACTGAGTTACCTCAGTCCTGAAGGGTGGCCCTGGGTGGGGTCCCACAGCACAGCACCCACTATCAGGCTCCTACTGAATGTCAAAGATGGAGAAGGCCTATTTAACAAGCTGCTCCAGAAACAAGCACTTGTGATTTTACGTTGATCTGTTTCATGTTGTAGTTTGCCTCTTGCCGAGTGGAACATCAAGTATTTGTTAAGCTGGTCAGTTAACAGCAGTATGAGCCCCGAGAGGGATGTAGTGAGTACCTGTTCTTTCTTGGCTCTACCTGTCACTGTCTGGGCCAAGCTCAGGTCAATTTCTAGTCTTGGTTTCCTTAGCTGTAAATCAGGATGACAAAAACCAGCCTGCCTACCTCTCTTGACTGTGGTAAGATACACATAAGGCATCTGATACACCCAAAGGAAGAGTTTTGACATCTGCTAGAGAGAGACTGAGGAGAAGGCAATGGCACCTCACTCCAGTACTCTTGCCTGGAAAATCCCATGGGTGGAGGAGCCTGGTGGGCTGCAGTCCATGGGGTTGCTAGGAGTCGGACATGACTGAGTGACTTCACTTTCACTTTTCACTTTCATGCATTGGAGAAGGAAATGGCAACCTACTGCAGTGTTCTTGCCTGGAGAATCCCAGGGAGCGGGGAGCGTATGGGGCTGCCGTCTATGGGGTCGCACAGAGTCAGACCTGACTGAAGCAGCTTAGCAGCAGCAGCAGAGAAAGACTAAACCTTCTTCAAAGTCCTAACATGATATGAATAGAATTGCTGAGCCTTTTCTGCTCAAGGCCCATTAAGGCTTGATGATCCCAATGTCATAGGAAGTAGCACTAATGAGAGATATTTTACAGAGTCATCTTCATCCCAAGGAAAGTTGGGTATCACCTTAATATCTGCGAACAGAACATTTAGGGCTGCAGGTTGGACAAGGTCAGATGGCAGAGCAAGGCCACATGGCCCACAGGGAGAACTGGATGGTGACCTAGTTCCAGTACTGCGTTCACAATTGTACAGCACTCTCTATGCTAGAACTCATTCTGCATCTGCAAAATAACATCATGGTCCCAGGGCGGGATTTTTCAAGCTCTTTTAATAGCAAAACTCTGTTTTCAATTGGAAATTCTTTTAAAAACCTCTGTTCTAGGAAAGTGTTGAACAGATCCCTCATAATGTTTAAATATAGGCTAATAACAGAAAATTTTCTCCAGATGTAATACGGTCTCCTGAACTACATGAATGCAATCAGTGACTCAGAAAATGGTTCCTCTGCCAACCACATGCTAGGCATAGTACTAGGCAGGATGTTTAGAAATGTGCTACAGGCTGAATGACCGATATGCTCCCTTCTAGAATTTACAGTCCATTGGGTGGGCCAGACAATCGATTCGCAATTACACTACAGAATGATAAGTTCTCAGGCCAGAGAATTTTAAAGCACATGAGAGATTTTAACCCAGGTTTGACTATGTGGGGAAGTCATGGTTGATGTTCCAGAGAAA
The DNA here is from genome assembly GCA_006408675.1 of Madoqua kirkii. Classification (NCBI taxonomy): domain Eukaryota; kingdom Metazoa; phylum Chordata; class Mammalia; order Artiodactyla; family Bovidae; genus Madoqua; species Madoqua kirkii. The sequence continues at coordinate 93,191 of SJYC01145113.1, read as the reverse complement.
CTAGCTACTAAAGAGAGAAGATGCTTACTGACAGAAAGCCCTGCTTTTCCAGAATTTTAGAGACAAATATGAAGAGCTAAATAAAGATTGGGTCCAGTACAGAAGAGAAATGATCAAAGACAAAAAAATGGGACTGGAGAATGAAGCACTGAGGGGACCCCAAGAGGTCATTTGTGAAATACTCAGAAAATGGGGCTTTATCCAAAGTGCTGTGGGAAACCATTGACAGATTTTTAAGTAAAGCTGAGAATTATTAGTCTAGCTGACCTCTCAGGGTACCTCCAACACTGCAATAACAGATTTCATTAAGCTCAACCAATAAATTCCCGCATGTTAATTGAACCATTCAACAAATATTTGCTAAGTGTAATTAAAAAGTAATTATTTAAATCATAAAGACAAAGTGAAACATCTTTGGGGAAAAAAAGATAAAAGTAAACTTATTTCTGGCAGAAAACCCAATTTATATACTCAAAGGATAGCATTCAATCTCCAGTGAGGGATAAGAGCAAGGGAGGAGATTCAGAAGGCTATAGCCAAGGGGAGAAAGGAAGCTGCCACCTAAAACAATGTGGGTCAAGACAGGGACACTTAGAGACTGAGAGACAAAGGCAGAAGAAGGAGCGGGCAACAAAGCACACAGTAAAAAGTTGACTGTGAAGCTGAGCTCAGGACAGCTGAGAGGCACCCTGTGCTGCAGCAGAGCAGTGAACAGGTGACAGAGCCCGTCCCCATGCACTGGACCCAGGGTGTGGGCCACAGAAGAAGCTGAGTCTTGAGTCAGGCAGGCGTTTAACTTCAGAAGAGAAATTCTGCTCTCAAAAGGCACACGAGAAACTCTGCTCAATGTCACGTGGCAATGTGAATGGGAGGGAAATTTGGGCGAGAATGGAGACATGTGTATGTATGGCTGAGTCCCTTTGCTATCCCCCTAAAACTATCACAACACTGTGAATCCACTATACTCCAATATAAAAATTGAGAGAAAAAAAAGTGTTATCAGCATCCTAACTTTGATTGACTTGTTAGCCTTTTTAAAAATCCTACCTCTCAGCATTTATACCCTTGTAGAGTCGGACACAGAGAAGGCAATGGCACCCTACTCCAGTACTCTTGCCTGGAAAATCCCATGGATGGAGGAGCCTGGTAGGCTGCAGTCCATGGGGTCACTAAGAGTCGGACACGACTGAGTGACTTCACTTTCACTTTCATGCATTGGAGAAGGGCATGGAAACCCACTCCAGTATTCTTGCCTGGAGAATCCCAGGGACGGGGGAGCCTGGTGGGCTGCCATCTATGGCGTCACAAAGAGTCAGACATGACTGAAGCGACTTAGCAGCAGCAGCAAAGTAACTTCAGACACTGAGTCAGTCTTGGCTTTTGACTTGCTTTGCCCCATGGAACATTATCAGGGTTGATGCAAACAGAGCTTTCTCCACTTATAATGTTCTAGGCTGCCATATCAGAAGGAAGTCTAGGCTACTGTGTGGAGGATAAGGACCAAGTGGAGAATCTCCAGAGGATAATGCCACACAGAAAGAGAAGCTTCGGGAAAACAAAGTAGATGCCTCCGCTGAGTTTCCAGCCGAAGGCCGCCACGTGGGCAAGCCTGGATGAGCCAGCACAGGGCAGGAACACAGCCTCGTCAACCCAGAATCACAACACAAAACAAATTTTGTATCATTTTACACCGCTGAATTTTCCAGTGGTTTGTCATGTAGTAGTACTGCTAGAAAGGGAAAATAAGGGGGCTGGAATAATTAAACTATGGAGAATATAGGTAGAAGTTTTAGTGTCAGTCTAGTAGAAGTTCCAAAAAGAGAATACAAAGAGAATGGAGTCATCAAAGAAATAAAAATAAAGTTTCTCAGGACTGAAAGTGTTTATAATCAGACTATAGGTTGTCACCACATGCTGATAAGCAGGTTGAAAAGACACATATCTAGAACGCAGTGGTGTTGCTTCAGAATATATATATATATATAGACACACACACACATATATAAACCCTCAAAACATCCACATATATTTTCATTTGTCACCCAGAGTGGAATAAAAATCAGAATAACATTAGACTTCTCACTGGAAATATCAGATACCAAATTTTTTAAGACAAGTCTTCAAAACCCTGAGGAAAAGTATTTTGAAACTACTTATCTCCAGCCAAAATAATATTCAAGAGGGAAGCAAAATATAGATACATCTGGACATACAAGAATTCATATGATTATCTCCTCATGGAACTTCTCTGCAACAACTCAGGACACAATGGAAAAATGAATACAACTAGAAAAATGCTGAGATGCAAGAAACAAATGAAAACAAAGAAATCACTCAAACTTATAGTTAAGTAAACACTGATTCAAAAAGCAAGTTAGCAAATTACTATCTGAAACTAAAATCCCAGACAATCTCAAAATGAGATGTGGGGCTATAAGGGAGAGGGGAAATAAAAGCATGATAAAGTCAGGAGTGCCAGGAGGTAAAGTTTCCGAAGGTCACGACTCCAAAAGGGAGGAAGTGCCACCATATACCCGCATGTGCTGCCTTCTCTCCGCCCCCAGCATTGGCTTATTAGCCAGCTCTGGGCCTCACTGGTTGTGCAAGCCCCAGGCAACACAGTTGTTCTGACCCTCCATCATGTCAGATCTCTGATTTCCAATGACACGAAGAAGATAATGACGAGGTCACTCCTCCTGCAAGGCAGAGTTAAGGAGTCTGCTCATCGAGCCTGCTCATCACCCCTAAAATGAGTATTATTTCCCTGCAGCGACTTACTGATGTAAAATGCCCATCACCTCCATGGCTCCAAGATAAGAAGGCAAATATACAGAGTCTGGTCCCCTCTGGCCTGCTACCTGCCATGATGTGGGCTTACAAATGCAGGCAAACGATGTCCGTCTAAAACCTGTAAGTAATCCCGAGTCCCATCTCTCTGCTCTCAGATCAGTCTGTACTCAAATTAAAAAGCCTCAGAGAGCAAGAAGTTGTCCACTGCAGAAACACCCAGAGCTACCAAGCAGCCAGAGGAGATTTACCTCCTCCGTATCCAGGGTGTCTAGGGGCTACAAATGTAATAACATCTCTAACCCGGCTCACAGATTGACTTGCAAATGCACCTTGTCACAGCTCTGCAAGGTCCCCCTGGAATCCAGAGCTATTTCTTTGTGCTATTGCTGAGCATTCTGTCAGATATTGCTTCTACTTCCCAGGTTCCCAGTCTGACCCAGGCAGCAGTGCCATGGTGTTTCTGCCTCAACAGTGAGCAATGCAAGCATACAGTCACTTGTATATCATGCCATAACCTCATAGGCAGGTTACAATCCCCGGCATGAATGAGATGCTATCATCCAGCCTGATGTTTCATCTCCAGGTCCCTCTGCTGGACCCTGCATGACTGGGGTAGGAAAGAAGTGGATTCTTTCCCTGATCAGCCTGACCAAGTAAACATGCCTCTCAGGAGCAGTCTGAGCAAAATGAAGGACCACCTGCAGATGGTGTATTTCTCAGCCCCCAATTCAGGAGAAGCACCCTGCCAGTATCTTTATTATTTCTTCCAATACCTTATTTCAATGTTATTTCAGATAGCTGGAATTACATCATCCACATTTGGAAGACCACTCTGCCATTGACTAAGAGGGAATAGAATGTATCCCAATGTCCCTATCCCTCTTTTTTTCTTGTTTTATTTCTTTTTTCGTTCATTTGTTTGATTGTTTATCATGCCACTTAGCTTGAGAATCAGGCCGGAAGAAGACAAGCCAGAAGCGTCTTTTCCCAGGCAGGCATGGGTCAGCCCAGGCCCAGTACAAGCTCTTTACTTAGGGCTACATACTTTGTGTAATAGACTTTGGAGTTTCTTATAAAATACATATTTTTGTTCAATGTCCTCACATCCTATGAACCTACTTCTTGGCTCATAGAAAAGCAAATCCCAAAGATAAGGAATGGGAAGAAAAGGCAGTTGTCCATTCCAATTATACAGGCCAAATCCATTTTCTAGGTGGCACTGCTACTAATAACATGGAGTTTTTAAAATCCCACATCTACCCAGAGAAAGACTCTTGAGTCATTAAGCCAGCACAATAAACCAAGTGGGCTGTAACAGAAACCAGCAGGCCCAGCCCAGGGACTCACTGGGAGCCTGGTTCGAATTTGGGGAAGTGAATACAGATTTTAAAAAATATATATTCCAGACACTGCAAAGGCCTCCCTTGAAAACTCAAGAAAAGTGACAAGACATGCTCTTAGAAAGTCAGCAAGAGTTAATCAAAAGCTGGCAGGCTTCTGAAAGGATCACTATGTGTTTATTTCAAAGTGGTCTTTGAAGGTGTTTCAGAAGTCAAGGACACTTCCGGGGAAAGTCAACATAAAGTTAGCTGGAGTAAAAAGAACTGAAACAAAAAGGCCTGTTTTGTCTTCCCAGAGGTAACCAGGAAAGAGCATCATGGGATGTACTTAGCGCAGAGAGCACTGCTGTAGGCCTATGAGCTTCCAGGGCCAGGACAACTACACGCCAAGGCCCAGCAAATGGCATATAAATGGGAAAACTGAGGAATGGCTGAGTAAGCAAATCGATAGCATGCACTTAACTGAGGACCCTCTTGATCAAGCAAAGATACACGCTATCAGTTGATTTTTGATAGTTGGGTCCCGTAACCTTGTGCCTGGGCCAAATCTAGCCCTTCACTTGTTTCAGAGAAGAACGTTTTACTGGAGCACAGTCAAGTCTTGCTTCATAGGTGTGTAACCCGCATAGTCACAAGAGCCCCACCCTTAGAAGGGCCCCCATTTAGTTTAGTGCACTGCTATGGATGTTTTGAAATTCTTGATCATTCTTGGAAGAAAAAAAAACAGCTTTGCATTGTCACTTTGAACAAGGTCATTCATATCATGTATTTGATCCTAAACACAGTTATGTCCGTTTGCTGATATGTGATCTGCAGCTGTTTTTGTACTGAAATCGCAAAGCTGAATAGCTGCAACAGAGACCTCATGGCCTTCAAAGCCAAAAATATTTGCCATCAGAGTGAGTGAGTAAAGTCCCTCAGTCATGTACGACTCTTTGCGACCCCATAGACTGTGCCTACCAGGCTCCTCCATTGATGAGACTTTCCAGGCAAGAGTACTGGAGTGGGTTGCCATTTCCTTCTCCAGAGGATCTTCCTGACCCAGGGATTGAACCCGGGTCTCACACATCGTAGGCAGACGCTTTACTGTCTGAGCCACCAGGGAAGCCCTAGGCCTTTACAGAAAATGTTTGCCACCAACCCCTGCCTTGTAGGATACTGCCTCTCTCTGCACACCCTATACAGAATGCACGTGTGCAGTGATGGAGAGACTTTAAGGTTGGATTAAAAAAAACCTAGAAGCCAGCCTGCCCCTGCCTTTGGTAGGCTCACTGGCTCCACTTTATTCCATTTATCACCCTAACCGTCCTAATTATTGTGTATAATTTTTGTCCTATCTTAATAGAGTTAAAATTACCTTCACAACTCTTATTTTTTCATTAAGGGATTTTATACCTACATAAAGATAAAGAGATGATGTAATAAAAACATAAACATGTCACCAAATGAAAAAAAAATAAGAAAACCCAGCCTGTTTCTGGATTACCTAACACATCTCTGGAAAGCCTTGGAGACTCACTGTCTTGGAGCGTCGGGTTACTGATTTATCAGGGGACTCATTACCAACTTCTGTGAATGTTATTGGTTCAAGCCACCCCAGAGGGCACTGACTTCTCCTCACTTCTGGGTTGTGTCACACCCCACCCCCATCCTCTGAGCAGCCAACCTGTGTGTCTAGTTAAGCTGGACCGGCACTGGAGTTGCCATAGCAATAGAGGAATCTGGTCTTTGTGTGCAGAGGCAAAGCCAACCTGGGATCTCAGGAAATAAAGTGCTAAAAACATTGGCCAAGGCTTTCAAGGACAACAGCCTGGGCCCAAGAGGCAGGCAGTCCTCTTGCACCACATGGATCTGGGGAAGCGTAGAAACTGGATCTGGTGGAAAGGAATTAGACCCTGATTTCGTTTCATTTCTCACTACTCTGAATCCTTTAGTAATTTAGTTTTTAAAACATCCATCCAGATTTACAAATAAGTCACTTCAATGAAAATGGCAGCTAGCTCAGCTTCTCTGACTCAAAACAAGATGGAATAATACAGCCCTTTAAGAATTAGGATAGACAGAATTTTAAAAAAATTTAAGCAATTAACCTATTAGTAATTTCTTAAACTATTAGTACAAAAGCCCAGGATAGTCCCTGGAATTTCATGCATTCCACACACATTCACACACAGGGGTGTTACTGTAACAGATGAAGAAAACAGACACTCAAATCAATGAACTTGTCTAAAATTAAACAACTCCTGTGCCAGCTCTGGAAAGTATGTGTGTTAGTTCCTCAGTCATGCCCAACTCTTTGCGACCGCATGGACTGTAGCCCACCTGGCTCCCCTGTCAATGGGATTCTCCAAGCAAGAATACTGGAATAGGTTCCCCTCTCCAGGGGATCTTCCCAACCCAGGAACTGAACCTAGGTCTCCTGCATTGCAGGTAAATTCTTTACCATCTGGGCCACCACAAAAGCCTGCCAGCTACAGAGCTAGGAGTCCAAACCTGCTATGACTCCAAAGCCTGCTCTTTCCAAATTCTATACCTTTGCTTTATTTTAAGATGTGGGAAAATCTAGATGTTATGCATCTAGATTAAAATTTAACCCAAAAAATTAACAGAAAAAAAAGGAAAGGGAAAGAAATTAAAACTATTCCTTTAAAAGTGCTTGCTGGGATTTATTTCTCTCCTTCAACTTTGTTCCAGACACTCATCTGAGTTTTGTTGTTTTTCACCCAGAGAATCTGAATTTGGATGCTTATCATAATATAATTAGTACTGACATTTAGCAACCCAACACTGCAGTAGAACCTTGAATTTCACAGGACATGATTGAAAGGTTGCTTTCTACTCTCAGTTGCCTCTCAGTTGCCTCTCCCTGTAGCAATAACATATTTTAACATGCACTAAGTACACAGCCATTCATCGAGGGAAATAATGCTATTTTAACACCAACACAGTAGGTAAAAATTGTGGAAATCTCCCATAACAAATATCAAGGAATAGTTTAAGTAGAATTTAAGCTTTGGGTATTAATGATATAGCTTGGGCTTCTTCCTTGAGTCTTAGGGAGATATATTATTCTCCTTTTCTGATTTCCATGACTAGGCTAATAAATACACTAAAAAGACCCTTTATTTTAATAAGGCTCTCTTTTTAGTGCTTTCAAGCCATTTATTTATTTTTAATATAAATTTATTTTAATTGGAGGCTAATTACTTTACAATATTGCATTGTTTTGCCATACACTGACATGAATCCGCCACAGGTGTACATGTGTTCCCCTTTATTTTAGGAGACTGGAGATTGTTTCCAATAATGCTAGCTGCTGGTATTAGCACTAGAATTAAAGAATTAGAATTAAAGCACTGGAATTAAAAAGCATAGGATGACACGGGCTTCCCCGTGGCTCAGCAGTAAAGTATCCACCTGCAGTGCAGGAGACGCAAGTTTGATCCCTGGGTTGGGAATATCCCTTGGAGGAGGAAAGGGCAGCCCACTCCAGGGGCAACCTCTCCCACTTGCCTGGGAAATCCCATGAACAGGGGAGCATAGGCTAACAGTCCATGGGCGTCACAAAGAATCAGCACAACCGAGCACACGTGCACACATGAGATGACTGCTGGTTACCAAAGGGGAGAGTGGGGTTGACATAGACACGCTACTATGTACAGAACAGAGAGCGAGTAAGGACCTGCCGTCTGGCCCAGGGCACTTTAGTCAGTATTCTGTAATAACCTATATGGGAAAAGAATCTGAAAAAGAACGGATATATATGAACGTATCACTGATTCCAAGGAGGAGGGCATGGTGACGCAGTGCTCTCCCTTGATCTCTAAGCCAGTCCCGGCAGATCAAATGATTGTTTCTCCATCAAGCAACACTCCGGCCTCACTGTCCACCCTTCCGAGCTCTGTGGGAGCCTGCACACACACTGTCACCAAAATCCAGTCTGGCGTAACCCAGGCAGTCATATCAGCCCCTTCCAGCACACCCATCATTCCAACCATGCCTCTGGATGAAGACCCCTCCAAGCTCTGCAGGCACAGTCTGAAATGCTTGGAGTGTAACGAAGTTTTCCAGGATGAGAGGTTGCTGGCCGCCCATTTCCAGCAGGCTGCAGATACAAGTGGACAGAAGACTTGCACTGTCTGCCAGACACTGCTTCCTAACCAGGGCAGTTACGCCTCCACCAGAGAACCATCAGCACGCATCTCCCTACACCTGCCCCGAGTGTGGAGCCATCTGCAGGCCCGCTCACTTCCAGGCCCACATCACCAAGAACTGTCTGTGCCGCACGTGGAGTGGGTTTCCGACGTGTGCATCACGATGCTGGGCACTCTGATGTGGCCTTACTGAAGTCTCACATTCAAGGCTCTTGCTGGGAAGTCTTCTACAAGTACCCTATTTGTCCAGTGGCATTTAAGCTGCCCCAAGGACACACTCTCATGCCTACACGCAGCATCCTGGCATCAAGACAGAAGAACCAAAAATAATATAAGTGTTCCATGTGCAACACTGTATTTACCCTGCAAACCCTGCTGTATCACTGCTTTGACCAACACATCGAAAACCAGAAGGTGTCTGTCTTCAAAGGTCCAGACTGTTCTCTTTTATATGCACAGAAGCAACTTATGATGGGCCATATCAAGTCTATGCATGGAACATTGAAATGTATCAAAATGCCTCCCAATTTGGGTATAAACTTGCCTTTGAGCATTCAGCCTACAACCCAAAATTCAGCAAACCGAAACAAAGAGGACACCCGATCCATGAACGGGAAAGAGAAGTTGGAAAAGAAATCCCCATCACCTGTGAAAAAAATCACTGGAACCCAAGAAAGTGGCCAGTCCTGGGTGGACGTGTTGGGAATGTGGCCCGATTGTTCACGCACAGATGTTTACATTTCCCACGTGAGGAAGGAACACAGGAAGGTAAGTGCCAGTGAAGGCCTCCCTGTTGGTGTAAGGAAGATACTCCAAGCCATTGGTGCTTCTGCTGGGAATCAGGAGAGTAACCTCGAAAATCACTCAGTTGTCTCAGAGCCTCAGTTTCTTAGTCTATAAGATGGGCTTTCCAAGTCCTTCCAATCTTGTTCTGTGATTTTGCTGATGACCCCAAGGCCGGCAGGGAGTTATCTACTGTACTTGTGTTTATAGCCAAAGAAACCGAGGACCACAATAAACCAAACTGAAAGAAACATTTGAATCTCCCTGTAAGCTAAGTGATAAATAAAGGGAAAAAGAGGACAGAAAGAACGTGGGTATTTTTAAAATGATCAGTAACATCTGTATGACTTTGTGATTCTCTTCTGAATGTGGTGGTGGAAGAGACCTCATCTTTAAATCGTCTAGTAGAAGCTCTGATAACTCAAAATCTCCTAAAAAAATCTCAGTGTGTGTATTTTTTTTTTCTTTTTAAAATAGCAAGTTCACATTTCTAACTGATAGGATTTTTTTTAATGTCCATTACTAGACTTAATAAAAGCAAGCAAGATTATTCCTAAATGTTAAGTCAGGTTGTCTCAAAGTTGGTTTGTTCCAGTTTGGATCCAGAGAGTCTGCCTGGCATCTGGTTGTTGTGTTACTTAACTCTCTGTTACTCTCTCTCAGCCCTCCTTCTGTTTTATTTTTTAATGTTGATTTGTTAAAAAAATTGGGTTATGCATCTTGTAGATTGCCCCCCTGCATTTCTGGATTCAGGTAGTGGCTCCCTTTTGACATTGTTTAATTTGTTTCTTTTTATCTCGTAATTCCTAGAAGTTGGATTAGATTCAGGTTGAATTTTTTAGATGGGAATACATCATAGGTGCTGTATTTTTGTTTCACATCCTGAGGCACCTAATACCAGCTTGTCCCACTTTTAGTTCAAATACACTATACTTTTAAATCAACCATCTTACTGCTTTAATTTAAGCCAATAAAACCATAGTTAAACATTTTTTTAAAGACACAGTTATTCTTAGGGAATCTATGTAAAAAGTGCATAAGAATTCTCTTATAATTAGTATAGTAACCAAATCTTTGAAAAGTTTGTTTGTATAGCATTTACAAATTAGTTTAAAGCATTACTTTGTAATCTCATTTATGCTATTTGAGGTACTCATGAAGCTAGCCCCTTTGACCTTCTTGCCATTCACATATGAACCTGAATTCGCATTCACATAAACTTGCCCTTGAGCACTGATCACAATCATCAAAAATTGAAAAAGAAAATGTATAACTGATTTACTTTTCTGTACATCTGAAACTGACATGACATTGTAAGTCAACTCTACTCCAATAAAATTTTTTTAAAAAGAAGTGTAAGATGAATGGTTCGGTTCAGTTCAGTCACTCAGTCGTGTCCGACTCTTTGTGACCCCATGAACTGCAGCACGCCAGGCCTCCCTGTCCATCACCAACTCCCAGAGTCCACCCAAACTCATGTCCATTGAGTCACTGATGCCATCCAACCATCTCATCCTCTGTTGTCCCCTTCTCCTCCTGCCCTCAATCTTTCCCAGCATCAAGGTCTTTTCAAATGAGTCAGCTCTCCACATCAGGTGGCCAAAGAATTGGAGTTTCAGCTTCAACATCAGTCCTTCCAATGAACACCCAGGACTGATCTCCTTTAGAATGGACTGGTTGGATCTCCTTGAAGTCCAAAGAACTCTCAAGAGTCTTCTCTAATACCACAGTTCAAAAGCATCAATTCTTTTGCGCTCAGCTTTCTTTATAGTCCAACTCTTGGGAATGTGGCCCGATTGTTCACGCACAGATGTTTACATTTCCCACGTGAGGAAGGAACACAGGAAGGTAAGTGCCAGTGAAGGCCTCCCTGTTGGTGTAAGGAAGATACTCCAAGCCATTGGTGCTTCTGCTGGGAATCAGGAGAGTAACCTCGAAAATCACTCAGTTGTCTCAGAGCCTCAGTTTCTTAGTCTATAAGATGGGCTTTCCAAGTCCTTCCAATCTTGTTCTGTGATTTTGCTGATGACCCCAAGGCCGGCAGGGAGTTATCTACTGTACTTGTGTTTATAGCCAAAGAAACCGAGGACCACAATAAACCAAACTGAAAGAAACATTTGAATCTCCCTGTAAGCTAAGTGATAAATAAAGGGAAAAAGAGGACAGAAAGAACGTGGGTATTTTTAAAATGATCAGTAACATCTGTATGACTTTGTGATTCTCTTCTGAATGTGGTGGTGGAAGAGACCTCATCTTTAAATCGTCTAGTAGAAGCTCTGATAACTCAAAATCTCCTAAAAAAATCTCAGTGTGTGTATTTTTTTTTTCTTTTTAAAATAGCAAGTTCACATTTCTAACTGATAAGGATTTTTTTTAATGTCCATTACTAGACTTAATAAAAGCAAGCAAGATTATTCCTAAATGTTAAGTCAGGTTGTCTCAAAGTTGGTTTGTTCCAGTTTGGATCCAGAGAGTCTGCCTGGCATCTGGTTGTTGTGTTACTTAACTCTCTGTTACTCTCTCTCAGCCCTCCTTCTGTTTTATTTTTTAATGTTGATTTGTTAAAAAAATTGGGTTATGCATCTTGTAGATTGCCCCCCTGCATTTCTGGATTCAGGTAGTGGCTCCCTTTTGACATTGTTTAATTTGTTTCTTTTTATCTCGTAATTCCTAGAAGTTGGATTAGATTCAGGTTGAATTTTTTAGATGGGAATACATCATAGGTGCTGTATTTTTGTTTCACATCCTGAGGCACCTAATACCAGCTTGTCCCACTTTTAGTTCAAATACACTATACTTTTAAATCAACCATCTTACTGCTTTAATTTAAGCCAATAAAACCATAGTTAAACATTTTTTTAAAGACACAGTTATTCTTAGGGAATCTATGTAAAAAGTGCATAAGAATTCTCTTATAATTAGTATAGTAACCAAATCTTTGAAAAGTTTGTTTGTATAGCATTTACAAATTAGTTTAAAGCATTACTTTGTAATCTCATTTATGCTATTTGAGGTACTCATGAAGCTAGCCCCTTTGACCTTCTTGCCATTCACATATGAACCTGAATTCGCATTCACATAAACTTGCCCTTGAGCACTGATCACAATCATCAAAAATTGAAAAAGAAAATGTATAACTGATTTACTTTTCTGTACATCTGAAACTGACATGACATTGTAAGTCAACTCTACTCCAATAAAATTTTTTTAAAAAGAAGTGTAAGATGAATGGTTCGGTTCAGTTCAGTCACTCAGTCGTGTCCGACTCTTTGTGACCCCATGAACTGCAGCACGCCAGGCCTCCCTGTCCATCACCAACTCCCAGAGTCCACCCAAACTCATGTCCATTGAGTCACTGATGCCATCCAACCATCTCATCCTCTGTTGTCCCCTTCTCCTCCTGCCCTCAATCTTTCCCAGCATCAAGGTCTTTTCAAATGAGTCAGCTCTCCACATCAGGTGGCCAAAGAATTGGAGTTTCAGCTTCAACATCAGTCCTTCCAATGAACACCCAGGACTGATCTCCTTTAGAATGGACTGGTTGGATCTCCTTGAAGTCCAAAGAACTCTCAAGAGTCTTCTCTAATACCACAGTTCAAAAGCATCAATTCTTTTGCGCTCAGCTTTCTTTATAGTCCAACTCTCACATCCATATATGACTGCTGGAAAAATCATAGCCTTGACTAGATGGAACTTTACTGACAAAGTAATGTCTCTACTTTTTAATATGCTGTCTAGGTTGGTCATAACTTTCCTTCCAAGGAGTAAGCGTCTTTTAATTTCATGGCTGCAGTCACCTTCTACAGTGATTTTGGAACCCAAAAATAAAGTCAGCCACTGTTTCCCCATCTATTTGCTAGCTGTCCAATAATAATGAAGGGGTATTCTACAGGTTATTCTCCAGTTCATGTTAATGTCAGCAGATCTGTTACTAACACTCAGAATAGGTACTGGCTAAGATAGAGGCTTTGAGACTCAAGGTCAGCAAAGTGAAACATTGGAAACAATTCCTGCCATACATGATTTCCTGCAGGATATTATAACACTTTCCTTCCATGTTTTCCTCAAGTTAAACCATTGTAAAGAAAGTTGGGCGGCAGACATCACCCAGTCTCCTACAGGGCTCAGTGCAAAATGTGCTGGACCAAAAAACTAGAAACATCTGTCAGAGTTTCTACTTTTTTCCTTTTCTAAGAGTTTTATAAAAGTATAATTGATATAAAATAACTATGCTATTTAAATGTGTAGAATTTGATGAGTTTGGACATATGCAAACACCCACGATACCATCACCACAACCAAGGTAACAGACAGATCCAAGACCTCCCAAAGTTCCCTTGTGTCCTCCTGTTTTTACTTCTCATTTTTTTGTAGTAAGATCTACTCTCTTAACAAACTTCAAAATGCACAGTACCATACTGTTAACTAGAAGCACTACGTAACAGTCAGTCTCCAGAGCTTATCTGTCTATCTTAACTTAAGGTCCTTTACACAGCCACTGGCTATTTCCCCAATACCCCAGCCACTGGCAACCACTATGGTAATCTCTGCTTTGATAAGTCTGACTGTGGTAAACACCTTGTATAAGTGCAATCATACGATCTTTGTCTTTCTCGGTCTGACTTATTTCACTTAGTGAAAAGTTCATCCTCATGGTTTATTCACAATGCTGCAAGTGTCAGGATTTCCTGTTAAGGCTGAATAACAGTCCATTGTATCTATATACCACATTTTTTATCCATTCATCTATTGATGATTACTTGAGCTATTTCCATATCTAAGAATTACAAATAACATTGCAGTAACATAAAACTGCAGAGATCTCTTTGAGATTCTGACTTCAATCACTTCAGGTATACATCCAGAAGTGAGACTGGCTGGATCATACAATGATTCTAATTTTAATCTTTTGAGAAACCGCTACACTGTTTTCCATAGTAGTTACACCACTGTGCCTTCTCACCAGCAGTGCACAAACGTTCCGATTTCTTCACATCCTCGCCAGTGCTTGTTATTCTTTCCTTGATATCAGCCAGTCCTAACAGGTGTGAAGTAATATTTCAATACAGTTTTAATATGCCTTTCCCTGGTAATAATGACGCTGAACACCATTTCCTATTTGTTGGCCAGTTGCATGTCCTCTTTGGAGAAATATCTATTCTAGTCATTTGCCCATTTTTTTAAATCAAGTTATTTTGACCACTGTTCAGAAACCAAGTTTATATTATAGTAGGATAAAGTTTCATCATAAATGATAATCCTAACTGAAATTCATCAACACTCCCCTCCCCCATAATATTTAAAACTCAGGAATAAAATGGAGTATAACTCAGCAAAATTTTTCTGTAAAGGACGAGACAGGCTTTGCAGGCTCTAAGGTCTTTGTTGGAATTTCTTAGTTCTGTCTTTGTTACATGAAAATAGCCATAGATAATATGCAAATGAATGAGGATGGCTGTAGTCCAAAGTTTAAAAGCTTTATTTTTAAAAAGAGGCAGCTGCCGAGATTTGACTCATGGGGCACCGTCTGTCAACCCCTGATATAGGGTAAGCAAGAAAGCTCACTCTCCTCTTGGAAGTTCTGACTACCCTAATCTTAATTGTGATTAAGTTTCTCATCTTAAAAATGTATTGCCTTATGGACCTCTCCCGACTTGGGCATGAGACTCCTCTTCTTTTCCATCACATACAAATTCTTTGTGCTATCGACTTGAACTCAACAAGCAAAAGAGCACTGCCCCCACACTAACAGCTGTCCCACTTCTGACAGTGGGAGCTAAGCCTGCTCTGGTCCAGCAGCCCTTCTCCCATTTCCAACAAAAGCTGACAACAGAGGGGGGCTTTGTCTGCACAAAGGCAGCTGGCTCAGCAAGCTCAAGGGAAAAACATTATTTTCTCTTTCCGTAGGGATAAAAAAGAGGGGTTTTAAACGCCAATGTTGTGTTTACGCTATATTTATTCTATTAATCCTGACCTTGAAAACTGAAAATCAACTACCATATAATCATAGCTGGTAATGTCTGGTAATGTCTGTCCTTGAAACCAGAACACTGCAATAGGTTGTCAGAGCTAGAATTCGCACAGTAATTAATCTTAAACTCATGGAACAGCTCAGTCATGGCAAAATACGCTCCTAAGTCAACTTTGGATGAAGATACTGTGTGTTATTAAAGTGTCTGATGTATGCAAAGGTTTACAGCAAAAGAAGGTAAATATGTACTTTCAGATGCATTTGTAACATGCAACATTTCCTGGTAGCTGTAAAGCTGGTAAAGTAGAATTTAGATAGAAGCCCTGTCTGTTTTTCTAGTCTAGGCAACAAATTAATCATTATGTTTGATATACTGGTAACTATATAAGAGCCAATCAGATAATTAGTTATCTGTAACAATACGAAAAGGCTTTATGGAGACAACAAACAGTATCAGTTACCCAAGACATGAATTACATACAGTTGACTTGAGTCAAAGGGTAATCAAGACTCAGGTGATGGTATCCTCTTCCAGGAGCTCAGTCTGAGGTAGGACCTTAAAATGTATATGAGGGAGGGAGAAAGAAAGTGAAGATACAGAGGAAAGAGATATGCTCAGTCAAAAAACTGGTGCAGCAAGAATTCCCGGGAAATCCAGTGGTTAGGACTTGGCACTTTCACTGCCATGGCCCAAGTTCAATCTCCGGTCGGGGAATTAAAATCATACAAGCCAGTGGTGCAGCCAAAAAAAAAAAAAAAAGTAAATAAAGCAGTACAGCAAGATCAGCAAGAATGCTAGAGTACAAAAGACAGGAGCCTGCAGGTTGTAGACAGCGCTTTTCTAAGGTGTATGAACTGCCCCGAGTTCTTACTAATGTGCAGATTCGGGTTTAGCAGGTCTAGCATGAAGGCCAAGATACCGCATTTCCTATAAGCACCTGCGGAGTGATCCAGATGCTGCTGGTGCTGAACACATCATGCACATCCGAGTAAGTCTTCAGCAGCTATGGTTGTAAAGGGATAGGCAGTGGATAGAAACCAGCCCTCAGAGATCACTCCAGCTACCTTTCTCATTTTACAGATGAGAAGATGGAAGCCAAGAAGCTTAAGTTGTTGGCTTAAGATCCTTCTGTTAATAATACAGCCTTTGACTTTCATTTTAATGTACTTTATCTCTCTATAAAATTTCTACAAAGGATTCCCAGAGATGAACTTTTTAAAGTTTTTTGAAGAATATCTTTTTTATATATGGAGGTTGAGATGAGATATTTCTAAGTCAGGATCCTTTCTTTTATTAATGACAATTTTATAGTAATCTTAAAATAGGTTGTTAATTCTTCAGTTGAATCCAGAACAGTGCCAGGAACCAAAGAGATCAACTTCACAATGAGGCATCAGATTTCCTGTATTTTAAGTGATTTTTAGACTCAAATATTCTTTGCCTTCAAATACTCTAAAAGGCAATCATCTAAAGAACTATGTCTTTTTAGAATAGGACGATTTTTAGTATGGTAAAAAAATAAACAAGTTCATGGACTCCAAGGAATTTCCTGGGGGGGGGGGGGCGGCGGGGATGATAAATTATTTCCTTTATCATCATGTATCTAGGAAAATTTCCAAGTCAGCAGTTGTAATCATGATCTCAGCTGGTCTAGCCAGCCGAGTTTCCTAGTCTTCTTCCAGCTTTTAGTCTCTGAAAAAAATCCCTACAAATATTTGAGTCATGCAATGCTATAACATCACCATAAAAGTCTCCAGGAAAGGGGAATATTTATAGGCCTGTTTTGTTCTATCTTCACCTGATATTCAGGGTGAGGGACAACTGGCCCATTCAGAGACTCCTTTGATCATCAAAAAGCCAAGAATCCAATCTTCACTAATGCTCACATTCAATCTACCAAGTGTTATGCCTCTCTGGCCAAATTTAACTCCATCTGGAGAACCGAAGAGAAATGAATGCTTCAACTTAAGTTCCAGCATTCTGTCTGCCCACCCAAATCAGCCCAGAAAATCTCCACCAATGAGCCTCATAAACTCTTCATAAAAGGAACACAAAGGCATCTCCTGACCGCCCCTCTGGGGCTTTGCACTGAGATATCTGCCTGAAAGCCAGTTCGAGAACCTTGGCTGGGGGCTCTGTTGCTGGCCCCTATCCCAGAGGACAGACCTGGGAATCTGTAGCCATATATTTAAATAGCTTATTTAGCTGTGTGTGTTTCACATTAATTGCTCCTGCCTTCAATTTTGTGCCTTGTAATTTTCTCCTTACACAGAGAATACAGATAAAATTTGATGGGATGTGCTGGCCCTGGGCCAGAAAACTGCAAAGCTTCTTTGTGCACTGATGACAATGAGTGCAGAGAAGAGAGGAAAGCCACACACCACTGGCTTCACTGGGCTTGCCTGGTCCATCAGTCACGCTACTTCTTTCATGATCTTGTCAACTGGGAGACAGCTGCTACTGCTGCTGCTAAGTCACTTCAGTTGTGTCCAACTCTGTGCGACCCCACAGATGGCAGCCCACCAGACTCCCCCGTCCCTGGGATTCTCCAGGCAAGAACACCGGAGTGGGGTGCCATTGCCTTCTCCACTGGGAGACAGCAGGACCTATCAAGTCATGGCTGGCCCCCAAGAAGCTTCATGATTCCTAATGGGGGACATAGGAAACCATTCTCTATTACTTTCCCTTTACATTTCTTGACTTCCAAAAAATGGTCAAAGACATCATGAGGACATTTCCTCAACCCCGGGACGTTGCTTTCTTCACACACTGTAGGCATTCTTAAAGAAGCTAGCCAGTATAAATACTTTCCACTGAGATGACTTGCATAAAGCAGAAGTTTTTATTCAGGAAAAAATGTATTTCTCCTTTTTGCTATGTTTTGGTTCAACAAAGTTTCAGAGTTTCTGTTCTATCTTTCTTTTTGGCCAGCCAGTCCCTATCTGTCTGCCTTGATCACCATTTCTCTTCACCCAAACAGTTGCAGAGTGACTCCCCAAGAAGACACTTTGGCCAGTACATTGTCAGTGTGCTAATCACCAGTGACAATCCCAGGCACCGGGGAATGCTGACTGTCATCAGGGGAGAGTCCACATAATGGCTCTGGGCATTTGGCTTAGACTTAGAAGCTGTTGAAGGTTGATTTTTTGAATACTGAGTGATTATGGCTTGATGACAAAGCTTATTTATTAAGAGGAAGCTCTGGCCTGATACCACTGTCACACGGCATTAGAGAAAGTTCTGGCTTGCCCTAGTCACTCAGCCTGAGCTGCAGACACCCCGTGCTGCTGCTTGTGGATCTCTGAAGCTACTGATTAGCTGTGCTTGCATCTGTGAGGATGGAGAACTCGGGATGACACAGCTCTTCACACAGCAGCATCCCGGTGAGCCCTGAAAGGCCAACGTGAAAGCAGGGGGAGCTTCACTGGCAGCTCCCTGGAGGAAACCGGCTCTCCATTCAAGGTTACCAGCATTAGAGAAGGCAGTGACTCCGCAGTAACTCGCCCGTATCCTCCCGCATCCCCTCCACAAACTGCTCCTCTTCCTGTGCTCCTTCAAGGTCACCTCCATGCCTTCAGTTGTCCAATTAGAAACTGGGGACCATTCCTAGCATTTCCCACATCCCCAGCCCATATTCAGTAACTAAGTCCCAACCATTCAGTCTCCAAAATGTCTCCTGAGCATATTTCTCCCCTTTATTCTCATCACCAGTTACCTAATTTAGATGCTTAGCTAGGCTGGTCAAACAGCCTCAACTTGGAATCCTGTCCCCTAGTCCCTCTTCATCCTTAACTGGCTCAATCTACCCTCAATACATCACTAGCTTCTATAAATCTTCCCATGATGCGCTTCTTATTGAAAACCTTCAATGGCTACCATCACCTTAGGATAAAACTCAGACTCTTCATCCTGCATTTAGGGTTTATGGCCTTAAATAGCCCCCACACATTATGTCACCTCACTTCCTGCTGTTATCCTCCACATTCTTATGTGAACTTGATCCCAACTACTCTTTACCAACCAAGTACCAAACTCTTTCTTAACCCTCTTCTGCCTCATGTGCCTTTCTCCTGCCTTCTCAGTGTACAAAATCCATCCTCATTCTCCAAATTTGTCCCAGATAATATCTCTTATAAGACTGTCCTGATGCCCTTTACCTGTAATGATTTTTATTGTGTTCTAAAGCTGAGCACCAAAGAATTGATGCTTTTGAATTGTGGCGTTGAAGAAGACTCTTGAGAGTCCCTTGGACTGCAAGGAGATACACCCACTCCATCCTAAAGCAGATCAGTCCTGGGTGTTCATTGGAAGGACTGATGCTGAAGCTGAAACTCTAATACTTTGGCCACCTCATGTGAAGAGTTGATTCATTGGAAAAGACTCTGATGCTGGGAGGGATTGGGGGCAGGAGGAGAAGGGGACGACAGAGGATGAGATGGCTGGATGGCATCACCGACTCAATGCACATGAGTTTGGGTAAACTCCAGGAGTTGGTGATGGACAAGGAGGCCTGGCATGCTGTGATTCATGGGGTCGCAAAGAGTTGGACACGACTGAGTGACTGAAATGAACTGAACCAGTGCTTTATGTGCCCATTATCTAAGCTCACATTGGGTCTTCCTAGTCTACAAATTTCTAGTTCCCAGCATGTACTCTTTATATACTGATATTTAGGGAAGACAGGAAGGAAAGGGGTTCACTAGTATGTTATTTAGATAGACTTAGAAAGCATGAATTATATCTTCTATATCTCTTATCTGGGTAGATATCCCATGTTGCTAAGGTAAATGGGACCACGTTTGGGAGGGAAATGGCTGTTGTGGAGATATAACCTCTCTGGACAACAAGTAGAACTGCCAACAAATTTGGCAACTGCTCCATGTGTATTTAAGCCAAGTATTTCATTAGAAAATTACATTTGTCCTACAAATCCAAGGCTTTCAGCCAACTCCAGGGATAAAAGGCTACTGGCATGATGCTACCATTTCCCAACAGGCCAAAAGTTACTCCCATTGCACATCTGGGTCAGAGGGATGCTGTCTAGAAAATAATCATAGCAATATAAATATGGTTTCAAAACTTCAGATCATGCAGATCTGGATGGAAGAGAGTAAAACAGTACATATAACCTGCTGGGAACAGAAAACAGCTTTTCAGAAGTCAAGACACACATTATTTTTCTCTTCAATATTCCAATTCATCTATTCACAAAGAAACCACTAAAAGGTTATTCAGATAGAGGTTAGGATTTATTGTCCTGTCCAAAAATGTCAATGCCCATGGGTGAATGGTTAGCTAATCTGCCAAAAGTGCTAAATATATTAATGCTTTTCATTTCCACGCTGCCCCAAAACACACACACACACACACACACACACACACCACTTCTCATGAGTGAAGGCTAAGAGTACAAGCATCAGAACACACCTAGGAACTAGGATGAAGAGAAATACCAGCGGACTCCAGCAGGGAAAGATGTATCATACTCAAGTCCTTCAAAGTGCCAAGTCTTCTTCCCCATGGTGTCCAAATGAATACCAGTCTAAGAATGCATCTGGCCTCAAATGATGGGCGTGGTTGTTGTTTAGGCACTAAGTCGTGCCTAACTCTTTGTGACCCCCTGGACTGTAGTCCACACCAGGCTCCTCTGTCCATGGCATTTCCAGCCAAGAATACTGGAGTGGTTGCCACTTCCTTCTCCAGGGGATTTCCCAGCCGAGGGACTGAACCCACGTCTCCTGCACTGGCAGGTAGATTCTTTACCTCTGAGCCACCAGGGAAGCCCAAATGATGAAGGGAGCTGTACTTAAGCCTCATTCAAACATCCATTTTCACCATGCAGCTAGATCTTGACACTGTGGGATATATGGGAACCTAGCAAATAACACACAAGAACTGAACAAAGCACATGCCTTAGCCAAGCCAGCTTGGCTTTATCCATGACTTAAAACATAGAACCAATATCCTGAATCTCTGTGTCATGGTTTCATTCCATGAGAAATATGCCACATGGGGTTTTCACTTCATCTGCCGAAAAGACAACTAAAAGTAGAGAGTTGGGACCTTCCAGGTGGCTCTGCGGTAAAGAATCTGCCTGTCAAGCAGGATACAGCTGTCCAGTCCCTGCTGTGAAGGATCCCACCGGTGCGGAGCATCTGAGCCCACGCATCACAACTGCTCTAGAACCCAGGGAACCACAATCACGGATGCCTGCAGACCCTAGAGCCTGGCTCTGCAAAGAGAGAAGCCACCGCAATGAGAAGTCCAGGCACCACAACGAGAGAGCAGCCCCACTAGCCACAGCTGGAGAAAAGCCCGCACAGCTACAAAGACCCAGTACAAGCAGACAGAAACCATTCTTAAAAAAGTAAGAGGACTGCCAACTGACATAGCAGCATAGGCATGTCGTAAATGCCAGTGATCCCACTCTCTCCCAGTGGCCAGCTCATTCGTTTAACGTTTTGTTAGCATCTTTACCAGGCATCTATTCTGTCTGTTGAAACAAACAGAAGGCTCTGGTATTTGGCTGAACTGATGACATTTAAAAGCCCTCATCCTCACATCTGTAACTGTCACGGGCTGTGCAGGCCACACTGCGTGTCAGAAGGCAAAGAATTTGATTTTCAGCCTCCTTAAGTGAGATAAAATGTGAAGAATGAACAAGATAAATACGGTCATTTCCCTTGTAAGTCTTGCTTATTTAGATCTCATTTTGAATGCATGGAAAACTAATCTCTGCTATGTTGAGATTTTTTTTCCTCACATACTCAGTGTGAAATACAGCGGTAAATTGATGATGTCAGTGTTTGAAAGTGTGTGTAGTCAATAGAGGCAACAGGTTACATGGGGAAGAAAGAAAAAGTAATTTCTTTTCAAAAGAAAGTAACCCATTGATACCACATCAGTTGTGGATAGGTCAACCCTGAATTGATTTTCATGTAATCAATAGTTCTCTTGTCCTGCATCAATAGTTAAGTAACAATGAGAACTGGCAGCTTACCAAGATTAAATTATATCACCATCGGCTATGTCTAATGATACAAGTGTCTCTTAGAACAAAGAGGACTTGGAAGACAAGGATATACACCCTGATTCTTTCAAAACAGTGAGGGCAATCTGATGTATATAAACAGTTCATACAAAACAACATTTTAAAAAAAAAAAACGATTAAAAATTGGGCAGAACTGAATAGACATTTTTCCAAAGAGGAAATACAGATGGTCAATCGGTGCATGAAATAACGCTTAACGTCACTAGTCATCAGGGAAATGCAAATCAAAACCACAATGAGTTATCACTTCACACCTGTCAGAAAGGCTATTATCAAAAGGAACACAAACAACAAAGGTGGGTGAGGATATAAAAACAGGAAACTCTCATACACTGTTGGTGGGAACGTAAGTTGGTGCAGCCACTGCAGAAAACAGTATGGAGATTTCTAAAAAAAAAAAAAAAAAGCTAAAAATAGAACTGCCATATGACCCAGCAAATTTCACTCCTGGGTATACATTTGAAAAAACAAAAACACTAATTCAGCAGGCCCCAATGTTTATATATATGCTTAGTCCAACCTAGGTTTCAAATTTATCATTATAATTGGTCCCATGCAGAGTCCTCATCCCCTTTACCTGTCTCCTCCCTTTAGAGTCATGTGGGAAAACCCCAACTATCTGTCTGCTCAGTGCCAAGCTGAGTCAGAAAATCTAAAGGGATCCTTGGCTGAAAGGCCAAATGATAGAATGATGGTCACTCCTTGACTCTCCTGGTTCCTTTTTTGTGTTTGTTTTTTCCATTTCAGGACTTCCCTGGTGGTCCAGTGAATAATCTGCCTGGCAATGCAGGGGACATTGTTCAGTCTCTAGTCCTGGAAGATTCCACATGTCTTGGGGCAACTAAGCCGGTGCACCACAACTATTAAGCCCCAGGCCCTACAGCACGTGCTCTGCAACAAGAGAAAGTGAAAGTGAACGTCACCCAGCCCTGGCCAACTCTGCAACCCCATGGACTGTGTAGTCCATGGCATTCTCCAGACCAGAATACTGGAGTGGGTAGCCTTTCCCTTCTCCAGGGGATCTTCCCAGCCCAGGGATCAAGCCCAGGTCTCCCAAATTGCATGCGGATTCTTAACCAGCTGAGCCACAAAGGAAGCCCAAGAATACTGGAGTGGGTAGCCTATCCCTTCTCCAGTGGATCTTCCTAACCCAGGAATCAAAACCGGGGTCTCCTGCATTGCAAGTGGATTCTTTACCAACTGAGCTATGATGGAAGCCCCGCAATGAGAAGCCTGTGCACCACAATGAAAACAGCCCTCCTTCACTGAAACTAGAGAGAGAGCCTGCATGCAGCAACAGAGTCAGGTTCAACTCTCTGCAAACCCATGGACTGTAGGCCACCAGGCTTCCCTGTCCTTCTCCAAGCGAAATACTGGAGTGGGTTGCCATGCCCTCCTCCGGGGGATCTTCCTAAACCTGGGATCATACCCAGGTCTCCCGCACTGCAGGTGGATTCTTTAATGTCTGAGTTACCAGGGAAGTCCAAGAATACTGGAGTGGGTAGACATTCCCTTCTCCAGGGGAGCCTCCCAACCAAAGGATAAAACCCAGGTTTTATGCATTGCAGGCAAATTCTTTACTATCTGAGCCACCAGGAAAGCTCAACAAAGACCCAGCACAGCCATAAATAAATAAATACATAAAATTTTTAAAAATCAATTACATATTTTTCCATTTCAAAGGTAAAGAAAAAAATGTAAACACTCTACAAGATATAGTATACTACTTCAAAGAAACAAATATCAGATTGAGTAAATGAATTAATTCTATGTGATTTTTGAGGGTATACATTGAGGACTTAGAATTCTGATCCTGAGAAACTCTCAATTATGTACAAGAACAACAGAAACAGTCTCAGCTGCTCCAAATGTGCTCAGCAAGTATGTCATGCTTCATGAAAAAAGACATGCCCCACGTTGCCAAGAGATGAATTAAAATGAGAAAAAGCAGAACTGGGGAAGACATACAATAAGGAACAACAGATTAGCAAAACAAGTTGTCCAAATAATTTTTCTTCATATGGTTACAAAGCTTACTGAAAATGTCAAAAATAAATCCTGCTGTAAGGATTCAGTGTAAAGTGCTTACATTTGTGCCCAGCATATCACTGGTTATTGCCCTTATAAAGAAATCAATTTGTTCATAATCTCGACCTAAAGTCCCAAACCCTATGAAAAACTTCAAGGAAATGTGATAGGAAAGAGAAGGATGGAGTAGAAAATGTAGAGAGAAATGAAAAAAAATCATATTAAGTTTTCCTATGCTAGATCAAAAAGAAAATATAATTGTGCTCTTGAAGCTAATAATTAGAAGCAACATGTGTGGGTATGTCAGACACGACTGAGCAACTTCACTTTCACTTTGTGTGGGTGTGTGTCTGTGCCTGCACATGTGTCTGTAATTTCAATAAATTCTGTGGTCCTCTTTCTAGGAGCACACACTCTATCTACCCAGCAAAGTGTTGTTTTGTTCTGTTTTCTAAATACACAGAATCATCATGGAATGATACGATGCATTGGATGTATCCATGTCCAGCCCAACTGTTCACTGAATATGAGACTGCCTTTGCAGCCCCAGAAAAGATATGGATGAAAGAAAGACAAACAGCACACCTCTTAAAAATGGGAGCTGGCCAGCCAGGCCTTAGGCCGCAAAGCCATCTTGTCCCTTGTGCAGAAGCCGGTCAGCCTCAACCCACACAGCCCAGGAACCAGAACTTCAAGGCAACCATGTGGAGCCCCAGCCCCAGCACCATTCCAAAGAGTGTCCTCAGGATTCCCACTTCCTGAGCCAAAGACTTCACATGCCAGAGAAGCAGTGTCTTCCCTCCTTGCCGTCTGTGATCCTGACTGCCCTCTCCCCTACTGGAGAGCCCTCTCAGTGCAATAACATCAAAATAATGCCACACGCAAGGCAGCTTTAACATTAATGGCAGTTGAATTGAGAATGGAAATTGCCAGACAAAAGGTAGCAGACAGACAGAGAATCATGAGGTCCCAAGCAGAGGACAGAAGATGTCAAAGTAAGAAAAGGGTTTGGATTCAATGATCTTAGAACCAATTTTTAAAATTCTCATTATTTAATACTCACTCAAGGGTATATTTATTAATCCCCATGTAAGCTGGGGAGGGGTTTACCCTGGGTGGCTCAGATAGCAAAGAATCTGCCTACTACGCAGGAGACCTGGGTTTGATCCCTGGGTTGAGAAGATCCCCTGGAGAAGGGACTAGCAACCCACCCCAGTATTCTTGCCTGGAGAATTCCATGGACAGAGGAGCTTGGCAGGCTACAGTCCATGGGGTCATAAAGAGTCAGACACGACTGAGCGACTAACAGCACACACGCGAGCTGGGGAAACTCTCATCCCAGACCCGTTTGCTGTAACTCCAGCGGTGATGTTTCGTCTCATGTTCTCTGTTTTATATCTGTACTGGGGTACAGTTGATTTCACCACATTGTGTCAGTTTCTGCTGTACAGCAAAATGAATCCGTTGTTGTTGTTTATCACTAAGTCGTGACCGACTCTTTTGCGAAACCATGGACTGTAGCCTGCCAGAGGCCTCTGTCCATGGGATTTCCCAGGCAAGGACGCTGGAATGGGTTGCCATTTCCTTCTCCAGAGGATCTCCCTGACCCAGGGATTGATCCCCCATCTTCTGCATTAGCAGGTAGATTCTTTGCCACTGAGCCACCAGGAAAGTCTGTTATACATAAATTAATATATTGGTTATACACACTCTTTTTTGTGAAAGTTGCTCAGTCGTGTCCGACTCTTCACCATCTGATGGACTCTTTTTCACATTCTTTTCCCATGTAGGTTATTAAAGAGTATTAAGTAGAGTTCTCTGTGCTATACAGTAGGTCCTTATCAGTTATCTATTTTATATATAGTAGCATGTAGATGTCAATTCCAGTCTCCCAGTTTATCCAACCACTCTCCACCCCCACCCACCAAACCCACTGGTAACCATAATCGTATTCTGTGCAGTTTGTATTTGAGAAACATCCAGAAAGGTTATTCTAACAAAACTTACCCAAAGGGAAGGGATGTGGCTTTCTAAGACACTGTCCCCTCGTGAAATGTTATCGGTAGAGATTCTATTTTTTTTCTGAATTCACAGTACCATGAATTGCTGGAGCCAGAGGCTGCTTGGCAGGGCACAGGAAGAAGTGCCCCCATCGACATGAATCTCACTGATGAGAGTCAGCACAGCCGTGGCAGTGGCTAGACAGAACCCATAAACACCTGCCCATGTTCTGTCTGCAGCACAGGATAATTAATGCCCGGCTCCTAGCCTTTCACTTTCCATTGACTTTGCCAATGCTGCAGTTACATACGACTGACTTCCCCAAATTGGATATTAATGATTTACTCTCTGAAATCTAAGGGTGCTTACAAAGCGTGATAGTGTGAGTGACTAAAAAAATAATAAGAAAATAGAAAACACTCTTCTCTCTCCAACTGGGTATGGCCAGACTGCTGATTTGTGGGAGGGGCAGGTGTCTATCAGGTCTTGACTGGGAAGGCAGAGGCAGGTGGAGGAAGAAGGGCTGGCTGCCCATCTGCTTCAAACATCTCAGTTGCCTGCTGACAGTGCGGGGATGCATCCCAGAGGGAGAGCTCTTCCTGCATAGCTGAACTAACAGAACTCATTCATAGTCTCTCACAGAAAGCAAGAGGTGCTTCTGTCCGCAGCGAAGACTGGAAGGACCTGATGACCCAGCTTTGCTCCCAGCTTGCCCCCAGAGCTCTTCACACCCTTGTTTCTGCAGATCTGTGTGAATCACCGCCTTGGAGACCTGGCCCAGGGCTCACCTTCTCGTGGGAGCTGTCCTTGATTTACCCCACATCATACTGATTGTGAATTTTCTCCATATCCTGCCAACTTAGAGAGGTGAGGCTACTTAAGTCACTTCAGTCGTGTCCGACTCTGTGTGACCCCATAGACAGCAGCCCACCAGGCTCCCCCGTCCCTGGGATTCTCCAGGCAAGAACACTGGAGTGGGTTGCCATTTCCTTCTGCAGTACATGAAAGTGAAAAGTGAAAGTGAAGTCGCTCAGTCGTGTCTGACCCTCAGCAACCCCATGGACTGCAGCCTTCCAGGCTTCTCCGTCCATGGGATTTTCCAGGCAAGAGTACTGGAGTGGGAATTGCTTTGAAGCAAAGACACGCTGGTTTACAACCACAACACTTAGCACTTATACAGCAACTTAGTGTACAAAGCTTTGTCCTATAGATATCTGTTTTATTCTCATATCTTTGTACAACCCTGTGAGCTGGATGGATGGACACAAAACATTCTATTATGCTGACTTTGTTGCAAACTCTTTGATGCTACTATTCTGATGAAAAAGGTTTTGACATACTTTAAAGATAAGCCACTAATTGTTTTAATTGTCAAATTAAGTGAAAAACAGAGATCTTATCCCCATTTCTGAGCCTGACCCTATGAGTAACCTAGAGCCTCCTCCCACTCTCACCTCCCCCAATATACACACACAAGGGAACCTGAGACAAGGTGAGAGATGAGAGGGGAAGGAACAGGATGATATACTGTGAACATTTCTCAATATACCGAAGAGAAATAACTGTATTTTGATCATGTCAAATCACGTCAAAAGGCCTTTCTCAAAATGTCTCCTCCAAGCCAAGTGTGCAAGTTTTCTAGACGTATAAGAGGAAGAAACAATGAGTGTGGTGGTTTGACCACGTTCATAGAGTTGGCAATGACCGTGCTGTGCTTGAACTCAGCACCTTTGAGTTCCTATCACACAGGGAAATGGAGTTTGCAGCTTGGAGAAAGTGCTCCATGAGCATTTAAAGCATGCAAAGGGAATAGTGTGTAAAGACTAACCAAGTGGCAGGCGCTACATTAGGCTTTAACATTCGTAAATGTTAGCTATTCTTATATTTTTTTAATAAAGGTTAATTGAAAAAACAGAATATTCAAATGAAAGAAAAAGGATCAAGCAAATATACAGATTGCATGTACTAATAAAGTTTCTATGATTGAGCTTAAAATTGGCACTCAAAGCCACATGGGAAAGAGAAGCTTCTTACATCTTATTTTCAGAAAGGAGAAAACATATGAGGAAAGGAGCAATGGAGGATGCTTTCCTTAGTCTGAATGAAGTTTCTCAGAGACCACAGTACTTACTGACATAAGTGGCTGGGAACAGGCTTATGCCTTTTATGTGACAGGGCAGGAGGGTCAGGGGGCATCCTCTTTTATTCTAAACCACTGGTGTGAAACTGACTAAAAGACAATTTTTCGACAGATGTACAAACTACCCAGAACTGTAAGGCATAATGCTCATAACAGTATTAACAGTAGCCAGCAGCTGCTGAGAACTCACTGCATGCCAGGCAAGGCTCCAGGCACTAGCACATTCCATCACTAAACTGAGCGGCTACTGTCACTTATCACCAGCTAGGGTCATAAGTGAGCAAAGGGGGACACAGGAGGATGGGAAACAAAGGCACAGAGCTGGATAGTAAAAACGCAATCTCAGAAAGACCAATTCACAGTTCTGGCCCTTAATTATGATGCTGAGTCTAATCATTGCTAAGCATCATCCGCAAGACTCGAGAGATGTAAATATTCTATAGAGGCAGAATTTAAAGACCAGAATTGCTACAGCCATTTTCATATATCCTAGGAAATATGTAGAAATAGGAAATCCTGGTTTAAGATTCAGGATTAGCCATGTGGCTGGCTTTCTCCTTAAAGAGGAAAAACTAGAGTTCCTTGATCAGGAATTAACCCATGAATTTTGGAAATATCAGCTGACCTCCCCCAGTTTACTCTGTGATGCTATACTATCCCAGCCTTAATTTTTCTTTATTCCTCTCTGTAAGGGATAACTCCAATGTTTGAATTTGGTCCAACCAAAACCCTAGACCCATTTTTGACTCCTTGTCTCCAATATACCACAACTAATCCATCATCAAATCCTATCAGCTCTACCTTCAAAATACAGCCATAGCCCAACCACTCCTTACCACCACCACCATTGTACCTCGATCCAAGCCAACATCAAGTCACACTAGCATTATCACCATAGCTTCCTGAGTGAAGTCCCTCTTCTGCCTATGATCCCTATATTCTGTTCTCCCACATCAACCAGAATGAGCTTTCAAATGAGCTTTCAGGCCTCTACTTAACTGTCCTGCCATTGTTTAACATCTCTAAATGACTTCGCACCTTAACCAGAGAAAAGGGCAAAATTCTTACAATGGTGAAAAGACTCTACATGACTCGACCCGTAATCTCTCTGGCCTCTTCTTGTGCTGGGTTCATTCCACTTTAGCCACACCAGTCTCCCTTCTCTTCCTGTCTAGGCCAAGCAGCTCCTAGTAGGGGGCCTTTGCATGCAGTCTGGGGCCCTCTACTCTGAGACAACCCATGATCCACTTCTGGACATCTTTTGGGTCCCTTCTCAAATACTGTCTTATCAGAAAAACCTTCCCAGACCACTCTTTTTAAGTTGGGCTTCCCTGGTAGCTCAGCTGATAAAGAATCTGCCTGCAATGTGGGAGACCTGGGTATGATCCCTGGGTTCGTAAGATCCCCTGGAGGAGGGCATAGCAACCCATTCCAGTATTCTTGCCTGGAGAATCTCCATGGACAGAGGAGCCTGGTGGGGCACCCAGTCAA
Organism: Madoqua kirkii; assembly: GCA_006408675.1. Lineage (NCBI taxonomy): Eukaryota > Metazoa > Chordata > Mammalia > Artiodactyla > Bovidae > Madoqua > Madoqua kirkii. The sequence goes on along the minus strand of SJYC01145113.1, from coordinate 63,440 downwards.
GGTCAGACAGGTCTACATTATCATCATCTGACAGATTATATATATATTTTAATTTTACTTATATACTTTATTTATTGCCTGCCTATTATTATCCTCCAGCTCTCAAGAGGGAAAGAATTCAGGTCTGTTTTGTTACTGCTAAATGTCAAGTGCCTAGAACAGTGCCTGCAACATAGGAGATAGTCAACATTTTCTCAATAAATGATGAACAGATAGAGCTTAAAGGCAAATAATATGGCTTATTCTTCTTTGTTTTGCCATCAGTACCTTGATTTAGTAGGTATTAAATAAATCAGAGGGTTAAATAAATGTCAGTATTAGTTAGGGTTCTCCAGAGAACCAGAGCCAAAAGGTGAGATTTGTACATACACAGAAGATTCATTTTAAGTAATTGGTCATGTCACTATGGAAGCTGACAAGCACAAAATCTGCAAGATGGGCTGTCAGGCTGCCCAGGAAACAGGTAATGTGCAATGTAAATCAGAAGCCCATCTGCTGTCAAATTCCCTTTTACTCAGAGAAAGTCAGTCATTTGTTCCATTCAGGTCTTCAACTGACTGGATGAGGCTCACCCAGGTTATGAAGGGCAATCTGCTTTATTCAAAGTTTACCAATTTAATTGTTAGCCTCATACAAAAACATAGCTGAAGAAACACTTAGAATAATGTTTGACCACGTATTTGGACATTATGGCTCAGCCACGTTGACAAGTAAAATTACTCATCACAGTATCCTATTAAGGTGAATCAACAAGGTGCATCAGACTAATGAAAAAATAATATAACAAAAATCCAATACTTGCTTTTTTTCCCCATAAATGCTTTGTTAGCACAATGTCCTAAATCTGTCATTTAGCACTTACTAGGCACTGGGCTAAGTACTGCAGGAGACAAGGCTGAGTCATCCTCTCTAAGGAGCTGCATAACCCCTGTCATCCGGCAAGTGCTACCACTCATCATGTCCACATGACCAGCTGCCACTCTCCAGGGAGACTCTGCAGCTCATCAGGCAGGCCCTTTCTCAATGAACTAAGTACGTACATGCAGATTAGTAATATGTTTGGCAGCTGTATAGAAACACTGAGCAAACGCAAACAGCCATACTTTACAAAAGAGTGAAAAACAGTCAGCCCTCTTGGGACATGTACCTTCCTATTCCCTAGAAACTGTCCCTAGCTGTAGGGGCAGGCCTTGGCAGGAGTTATTTCTGCTTCTGGCATTTGGTCCCCTCTTCTCCCCCTCTTGATTTCACATCCCTTATACTCTCCAAGTCACAGTTTCCACAAGAGTAAAACCTACCTACTAGCTGATAAGCTCAAAGACAGCAAAGATTTATTGATACTGTTCACCCAGCCTGACATTTAATTATCACTATTATTATCAGGATTATTACGACAATTATTAATTCAGGAAATGGAACCCTTTCATGAAACTTCCCTCTCTGAGCACTAGCGTTGTATCCATAAGTTAAGTTGATTCACTTTTTGCAGCTACATCTTCATAGCAATGCAAGGAGGACTTTTTCACTCCCGATTTATGGTGATGACACAAGGTCATGCCAAGGTTGACTAAGCCCCTGTTCTGTAAAGAAAGAGCTATGAACATTTCGTCATACACACCTGACATATTCTATATCACTTTCATAGTTTTTATTTGCATGACGGTTTGAATAATTTTTGTCTCCCTGACTATACTACAACTCCAGAAGAACTACAATTATTTTATTCTTGAACTTCATCCTTTAACACAATGCCTAGCTGAATTATGCAGGGGAGATGAGGTGAGGCCATAGAACCAAATCTTCAAACTTTAGAAGTCAATAACATAATACAGTGAAGTCCTCCTTCTTTATTACTTGTGCCATGAACCCAATAAGAGTGCATGAGGTGCTCTGCCGCACATAATCCCTCAGGAGCCCAGGAGACAGAAGACCCATCCTTCTATTGAAGTTATACAGTCTGGAACATAGAGCTCCTCAACCACTGAGGCTGCTGCAATGCAGAAAGGTCTTGTGCTTGTAATTGAATATTTTGACCCCAGAGGAATGTGCCCATTCATAGATCCTTGACCAAGAGGAGCCTCTAGCCCCAACTAACTTCAAACTGTTCTGGATTTCTAAGAAACCATAAATATATTTTGAAAGCAATACTCTCTCAACTATAATGGCACAGCATAAATATTCAGTAAATATTTTTGACTAAATGTATGAATGAATAAATGATTGTTTACAACCAATTCTGAAAACTCCACAAGGAGTCCCAATCTGTTTCTAGCCCCAAGTCACCCTAGGTAGAAGGATAGATTCTGGATCCATCTGGATTCTTGTTCTAACCCCTAAACTATCCGCTTAAACTCCCATTCAAAGCTCAAAATAACCATGTCACAGATAAGTAACTAACCCTATTAGGGTTTTTGGAATGTATTCGGGAGGTTCTTCAATGAACTGGGTTGGTTTGCTCATAATTTCCAGTGAATAAGATCCTGAAACAAAAAGACAAAATCTTGGCTCTAGAACTTGCCAATGACTTTCAGCCCATGAAAACAGCAAAGGGCTGAGAAACTAATTTTCTCTAAGATAATTCTTCTTTAATGAAAAATAGCAGCAATTATGTCTAAAGCCATAAGAGAAAAAAAGAAACAGAAAAACACCTATCAAGGCCTGCCCACACCATGCAGAAGCTAAACTCCGAAAGAGGCCACTTAAGGCTTGAAGCACAGGGCAGTCCTTCTTGTAACAGGTTCAAACACACGAAACTATCCTTCCCAACATGTTTTGGCCAACAGACTTCAGACTGTAGATGTCTATCTGTTTCCTGGCCTTCAACTATCATGGTACTCTCTCATGAGTTTTAAATTATGTCCTGGGAATCCATAAGTCTATTGTTATAGATGGCAGGGGTTTAGGATAAAGTGGCATGCACACTCAAAGCTTGGGAAACCTTATTTGGTGTTGAGCAAATGAAGGGAACAGAAGAGGGACCTTCCCTTGTGGTCCAGTGCCTAAGACTCCACACTTGCAATGCAGAGAGTCCAGGTTCAGTCCCTGGTCAGGAAACTAGACACAACCAAGAGTTCACATGCCACAGCTAAAGATCCCACATCTGCAATGAAGACTGAAAATCCCACGTGCCGAAACTGTGACCCTGTACAGCCAAATAAATACATGAATATCTTTTTTTTTAAGTGAATAGAGGATTCTGGTCAAGAGACAGAAGATCCAGATCCAACAAGAGAAGCAGAGGTGAGGATGACATGTGGGCCCAGAGGAGATGGAAAGGGGAGCCTCAGTATCTGACTTTCCATTCTGGCTGCTCTTCACAGCTTTGCAACAGCCCCACCCTACATTCATGTGATCTGGGATGAGTGATGTCTGTCCTTTTCAGCCAAAAGTAACTTGACTCTACATATATTAATATTAGTCATGATAATTAGCATTTACCAAACACTTATTGGGTTTCCCTGGTGGATCAGACAATAAAGAATCTACCTGCAATGGAGGAGACTCAGGTTTGATCCCTGGGTTGGGAAGATCCCCAGGAGAAGGGAATGGCAATTCACTCCAGTATTCCTGCCTGGAGAATTCCATGGACAGAGGAGTCTCCCTGGGCTACAATCCATGGAGTCGGAAAGAGCTGGGCACAACTGAGCAATGAACACTTTCATTTTCTTTCACAAACACTTGTTATGTAGTATATCTGGAGTCACACTAAAACTTGTATTATTGTCTCATTGTTCCTCATATTCCTTCTCTGAGGGTGGTAGTCTAGTGGCTAAGTGGTGTCCAACTCTTTGCAACCCCATGGACTGTAGCCCACCAGGCTCCTCTGCCCATGGGATTCTCCAGGCAAGAATACTAGAGTTGGTTGCCATTTCCTTCTCCAAGGGATCTTCCATGTCCAGGGATCGAACACAGGTCTCTTACATTGCAGCCGGAATCTTAGCAACTGAGCCCCCAGAAAAGCCCCATCTGAGAGTAGCACTGTTTTTATCCCCATTTTCCAGTTGAGGAAACTGAGCCTCTGGGGGGTTAAACAATTTGATTACAACTCCCAGCTGAGCTGAGAATTAAACACAGATGGATTTGACTCAAAGGTCACACTCTTGGCTGCCCTGATAGACTGCCCTTGACCCCTAAGCTGAGCAATTTCATGGATTGGGGAACTAGAGAAGAGCAACCCACCACTCCAAAAGTCCATGACTTGGATCTCACCAACAGTGACCCTGCAGTGAGGCTGGAAAGGTGTGAGCTGCACGGAAGGAGTTGGGTTTAAATCTTGGCTCTGGTGAAGGTGAAGGTGAAGTCACTCAGTCGTGTCTGACTCTTTGCGACCCCATGGATTGTAACCTACTAGGCTTCTCCATCTATGGGATTCTCCAGGCAAGAATACTGGAGTAGATTGCCATTTCCTTCTCCAGGGGGTCTTCCCGACCCAGGGAATCTTCCCGACCCAGGGATCGAACCCAGGTCTTCTGCATTGGAGGCAGATGCTTTAACCTCTGAGCCCTCTGGGATTTACTTGATCACTCTCTAACCTTCACCCTCGTTTATATAATAACAATTATGTTTACTCTTTGGGGTTGCAGGTTAAATTAGATGGCAGATATGACAGATGATGCCTAGCATAAAGCAGAGCACCTAGTAGATTTTAATAAACACCAAATCCCTCCCTATTTGTGGATGATTTTGAAGATGAAGAAGGTACACTGGAAAAATAAGAGCATGGCACATAGTAGGCGATACATGTACGTTTCACCCCTTGCATGCTCCACTCTACAATTTCTGAGATGCTTTGACCATCAGTTTGCAATACAGACCAGAATTACTTTTAGGCAGCCACAGAGCTTCAGCACTGATCCCAAGTCAAGGCTATTTTTTGTTCTTCTGAAATGTGTGTGATTCTCAGGGAGCTGCAAGAATAGTCTGTGAAAAGTAAGATGTGTGAGGCTGCTTTTACTTAAGAGTTGTCACCAGTGAAAAGTGTTACTGTAGGTTAATGAATTTTTCCAAAAGAATGAACTGTCACAGGGACAGAGGGGTGAAAGGAGAGAAGAAGCTGATTATCTGTGTGACTCTCGCCCAGGCTTTATTAGCTAACGCTGCTCGCTCCAGACAATTGCAAGGAAATCTCAGCTGGACAGAGACACACGTCCACCAGAGATGGATGCTAGCCACACATCTGAAAACAGCGTCTCCCTGCTCAGCCACCAGGTATCAGTAAACACACAGCTGCAGGGTTTCCGTGGGCGGTCTCTGGATTTCCTCCTTTCTCAGACAAAACAGGACCCTACCTTCTTCTTAGAGAAATGCTACCCATGCAGGGTAGATGATCGCCCTCTACACAACGACTGGAGAGTGAGAGGCCCCCCATTTCCACAAAGCCACTGAAAAACCTATCTTGCTGAGGGGGAAGCTGAGCTTCTGAAGTTGGCATCTTCTGCATGTTTGTTACTCAATGTATAATCCGTGAACCGGCAAGATCTGCATTACCTGAGAAGCTGTCAAGAAACAACCAGAATCCCAAGCTCAATCCTAGCTCTCCTAAATCAGAATCTGCACTGGGTGGGATGGTGGCAGGGTGGACTGTAAATGCAGATTCGGACCCCTGAAGTCTGGGGGGATGCTTGAAATTATGCACGTCAAACAAGCTTCCTATTGATGCCAATGCTGTTGAGCCACCACACATGAAGTAGCGAGGCTTTATGTAACTGATTAGTTAGCCGCCACTCATTCTACTGAGTAACTGACCTGGCTAGGATCAGCTCTCTCCTAAGGCATCTATGTCATCCTAAACCATCGCTCATCATCACTCATGTCACTGCAGCACAGAAAACCAACTACCCACCAATAACGTGTGCACCTCCTTCAACAGTGTAAAGTTAGCCCTGGAAGGGAACTCCCAGCTGGGTCATTGGTGAGGCTCCCTCCTTGTCACGAGGGGTGGCCATATGACTGGGTCTTAGCAATGTGATATGGGCAGGAATGCCACAGATTACAACCGAGTCAGGATTTTCAGGAAACGGGGCACTTTCTCCACTGTCTTTCCCCTCTGCCAACATGGACTCTGAAGTCTTGTGGATGACAAAGCACCATGATGGAAAGAATCTGGGTCTCTGAATCAACATATGGAGGAAAACCACCCTATGCCCACCAGTCATGCATTGGACTGTTACATGTGCAGGAAACAGATTTCCATTGTTTTATGCAGCCGAAACTATGGGATTCTCTTTTTCCAGCAGGAGCTGCTGCTGCTGCTGCTGCTGCTAAGTCACTTCAGTCATGTCCGACTCTGTGCGACCCCATAGACGGCAGCCCACCAGGCTCCCCCGTCCCTGGGATTCTCTAGGCAAGAACACTGGAGTAGATTGCCATTTCCTTCTCCAGTGCATGAAAGTGAAAGGGAAGTCGCTCAGTCATGTCCGACTCTTAGCGACCCCGTGGACTGCACCCTACCAGGCTCCTCTATCCATGGGATTTTCCAGGCAAGGGTACTGGAGTCGGGTGCCATTTCCAGCAACTAGTGTTACATTAATATCACCACCACCATTCTAATCTTCAAAAAAGTCTAAAATGTAATAGCTACATTTTACTTAATCATGGCTATTCCCTGCCAGGCACTGTGCAAGACACGTTATACACATTGTGTCTAAGCCCCCACAGCTAAAACAATCCCCGTTTTGCCGAAGTACAAACTGCCCTTCCAGAGATAGTAAATATATTGCCATTTCCTTTCCAGTGCATGAAAGTGAAAGGGAAGTCGCTCAGTCATGTCCGACTCTTAGCGACCCCGTGGACTGCACCCTACCAGGCTCCTCTATCCATGGGATTTTCCAGGCAAGGGTACTGGAGTCGGGTGCCATTTCCAGCAACTAGTGTTACATTAATATCACCACCACCATTCTAATCTTCAAAAAAGTCTAAAATGTAATAGCTACATTTTACTTAATCATGGCTATTCCCTGCCAGGCACTGTGCAAGACACGTTATACACATTGTGTCTAAGCCCCCACAGCTAAAACAATCCCCGTTTTGCCGAAGTACAAACTGCCCTTCCAGAGATAGTAAATAATTTGCTCAGGATCTCATCTCTAGGAAGTGCAGAGCTGGGATTCAAACCACGTGTTTGCTCCTGTGAACAAGAGTGAAGCTGGGACTGCAAAGGGCTCAGTTCCACGAAGATTTTTTTAATTTGTATAACTTCTTTTGGCTTTTACTTATTTTTGGCTGTGCTGGCTCTTCGTCGCTGCACAGGCCTCTCTCTAGCTGCTGCCAGCGGGGGCTACTCCTCCTTGCGTGCGGGGGCATCTCAGCGCAGTGGTTTCTGCTGTCGTGGAGCACGGGCTCTTGGATGCTTGGGCTTCAGCAGTCGCAGGACACAGGCTTATAAGTTGTGGCTCCCGGGCTCAGGAGCTCGGGGTCAGAAGTTGTGGCTCACAGGCTTAGTTGCTCTGCGCACGTGGGATCTTCCTGGATCAGGGATGGAACCTGTGTCTCCAGCGTTGGCAGGGAGATTCCTTACCATGTGCTACCAGGGAAATTTGCACAATGAGATGAGATTTCATCTCGGGCTAGTGATTTATCACATCACACTGCTGCTTTCCTGGACTTTCCCAAATGGCCTTTCTCCACCTGCCTCTGTCCTTGGTGCTCTCCCTCACAAGGAATTCCTAATGAAGATCCCGACCTGATCGCACGCAGGACTCCTCCGCCCACCCAGCCCTAAGAGCTCTCCTGGAGCTGCCTTCTCTCCAGCCCTCTCTGTATCCTGCAGCACAAAACGGTTGCTGACGGTACTGAGATGGTGGAATGTTCCTTAAGGGTCAATGGTTGCGTCAGGGAGGACCTTCCTGCAGAGCTGGCTTCCTTCACCAGCTGTTTCTGTTTTTGTGGGTTTTTTCCATTCTCTTTCTCTACATAACAGAGCGAGGAGCGCAGCTGCACTAAAGTCTCCCCAAGTGGGGAAGCACTAACATCTGGGGAGGGGGTGGTGAAGTCAGGCCTGAAGGTCAAGGCCCTCACTCTCCACTACTGCCCCCTCCCCAGCCCAGGGAGCCTCAGGTCTGAATGCCCAGCATTGCCTCGCTGGCTCCTGTGCCCGCCTGCCCTCTAGCTGCACCTCCTAGTCCCTGCCACTTCCTGGGTGGGAAATGCTGCCAGGAAGGTGGTCACTCTCAATACACAGCTCCTCCAGTCATGCTCAGCTACGTGCAGAAGTTACTCCAGGAGCTGGGGAGGGGAGTCCAGGTAGCGGACGACCTGGATGTTAGTGCCTCCCCAGCTGGGAAGGCTTTAGCGCAGCTGCTCTCCTAGCTCTGTGTCATGTGTCTGGAGAGAAAGAGAAGGGAAAAAAACCCACAAAAACAAAACCAGCTGGTGAAGGAAGCCAACTCTGCAATAAGGTCACCCCTGCTCAGCGGTGACCCTGAGCCAGTGTTTCAACTGGATGCAGAAACAGAATGAGATGTCCTGCCGAAGACACCCAGGAACCAAAAACGACCAAAAAGAAAAAGAGAAACCAGAGTCCTCACCCATGAACAGCCCTCCCCCACCTGCCGCTGTGGCTGCCACATAGTAGGTGCTGGTGTCCTGCTTGCATAAAAAAACTGAACGAATGAATCAGCAAACGAATGAGTAAGTAGGTGTCAGAGGCACGTGAAAATGTCCTCCAGTGGAACCAGGGATTGATTGTACCTAAGGGATCAGGGAGACCTCCACAGATGAGAGCTCTCAGCTGGGGTGTGGAAGGATGGACAGGAGTGGGGATGGGGGCAGAAGAGCTCTCATTTCTGGGTTACGTCCGCCTATGCTTTGTACCTTAGAAGAGAGCTGAGGCTCGAGATGACTTTACCTGGGGTGTACTTGGCCAATAACGAACGTCTTATTCTTTTCCAGATTTGTTTATCCGACTCTAATTAGATCCTCATGGGCCTCTGATTACCATGCCAAAGCAGCTGATGTAAAGAGAGCCTGGGAGGCAGCTTGTTGCAAAGCACTGGTGATGGATTTGAGAGGTGCCTCCGGCAACTCTCCTAGTTATCGCCTACAAACCCTGAGAGCTGGTAAGGCAGGTGCCAGGTCCACACATAACAAGCAATGTCTTATTTAATCCTTATAACAACCCTTTGAGGGAAACTGAAGCATAGACAGCTGTGTGGCTTATTCCTGTTGGAGGGCTTGGAAGGAGCTGAGGCAGAATTCAAACCCAGGCCTTCAGATGCACAGCATGTGCTGGCTACAATATTCAGAGGCCTGGACACTCAGATGTAAAGAAAAACAAGACCCTTTCATCTCTGACCTCCACAGGCTGGGATTCTGGAAGGAACCATCCTGTCCAGTTTAGAGGCTGTCCAGGGCACATATGCCCTTGCTGGACAGGTCAGTGGGGCTGAAATCCAGCCCAGCCCTCGAGGTAGCAGTGTGCCCTGAAGCAGAAAGGAAAGCTTTTATCTGCTCACAAGGCTTGACTTTCTGAGTCACATTTCCCAGGGCTGTGCCTGGAACTGATTCCTTTTTCTAATTCTATGCTCAGTGGAGGCACCTTTTCCTGACTTGCTCAAAGGTACTGTATGATGTCACCATAATCTGCCTTCAGGCTTTTTGACTCCTCTGTAGCATGTTAAAGTGGATAACTTGGGGGGCTCTGCAGTCAACCAGGCTGAGATTCAAACCCCTGCTATACAACTTACAGACTTAACAGACCATGTGACCTTAAGCATATCACTTAACTTCTCTGCATCTCCAAAGTCCTCATTTATAAGTTCAGGATAATATAACAGCAGAAAATTCTGATTCTTGAGTTAAAAATGAAGTTGCGAGTATAAATGACTGGCTTCTTGTTGCTGTTCAGTTGCTAAGTCGTGCCCGACTCTTTGGGCCCCCATGGACTGCAACATGCCAGGCTTCCCTGTCCTTCACCATCTCCGTGAGTTTGCTCAGACTCATGTCCATTGAGTCAGTGATGCCATCCAACCGTTTTGTCCTCTGTCACCCCCTTCTCCTCTTGCCCTCAATCTTTCCCAGCATCAGGGTCTTTTCCAAAGTGTCAGCTCTTCACATCAGGTGGCCAAAGAATTGGAGCTTCAGCATCAGTCCTTCTGATGAATATTCAGTTGATTTCCTTTAGGATTGACTGGTTTGATTTCCTTGCTGTCCAAGGGACTCTCAAGAATCTTCTCCAGCTTCACAGTTCAAAAGCATCAATTCCTCAGCACTCAGTCTTCTTTATGGTCCAATTCCCACATTCATACATGACTACTGGAAAAACCATAGCTTTGATTAGATGGACCTTTGTCACAAAGATCCTCTGAAGGAAGGCATGGCAACCCACTCCCGTATCTGGTCTGGAGAATCCCAGGGACACATGAGCCTAGGAATGTCCATAGTGTCAGACAGAGTCAGACACGACTGAAGCGACTTAGCATGACTGGCTTAGATGCTTACAGATTAGGTCCCAGAAACCAAAGCTGGGAACCAGAAGTCTGGGTGAAAAGCTAAAGTATTTCCAGGAGCAGAATGCTCAATGGGCACATTTCTCCACTATTACACTGGGGAGTTCTATCCATATTTGGGGTCTTTCCAGAATGTACAAAGAGGTTTCCTGTCTCAGGCACCCTGAACCTGCCTCACCAGCTTGCTGGCAGTGAGGGGACAGGGGTCCTCCTTCTGCAATAATTGAAGCCCCTGCTCATATTCAGAGACTAAGAAGTTCAGAGACGATTCTAGAAGGAAACTCAAGCACATGGCATTTGATGAGCAGCAGATGTGGTAGCCTGAGTTCTTATCCCAGTTCTGACACCGCCCTGGTGTGTCACACAATTTAATTTATCTGAGACTTAGTTAAGTCCTGGACAAGTAGAGCATGATTCTAGTTAACACAAAGTCACTGTCCAATGAGATCTAATAATCATATAGAAGAGCACCTAGCATATAAAAACGCTGTAACAGGGGTCCTTGTCGATGTCATTATTCCCATTTCCCTTATTTACCTTGTTCTCTTGTTATAAGAATGTGATTATTTTAAGAATGTAAATGCACACATTTACATGCTAATTTTCTGCACCCTGCAAAGCGCTCGGCAATACGAAGGATGATAACCTCAGGAGTAACAGTGACCCCTCTGTGCCTCAGTTTCCTCATCTGTAAAGGACAGAGTGTGCTGCCTGCTCTCCATGCCCCGTTCCTCCACCTCCCATCTCACAGGCTGGTAAAGAATCAAAGAGGAAGCACAGTTAGAAGCAGATTCACTCTTCGATAGGTATCATCTTTGCTCCTGTTAACGGGATACAAACCAGCAAGGAGCTGCGTTCACGGAAAAAGAAATGACCGTTTGACATTATTCCCATTAGCCTCACCAGTATCTACAGAGAGTCCTTCCACCATTTTCCCCAGATTGTAGACATTAAAACCCCTGTCAGACAACTGCACCAACATTTCGCAGGTCTCTGAAAAGAAGGAAGCCTTCAGCTTTTTCTCAGAACTTCTAGAGCCCAGCAGAGATAAGGAATCAGGAGTCCCTGCGGGGAAGCCCGTCCTACCCCTCCCTGGCTGCCTCTGACCCTAAGCTGTCACGCCGCTGTCGCCAGCATCCTCACTGAGCCGCAAAGGGCCAGGTCACGTGCCTGGTGGGGAGGAGGAGCTGGAGGGAGGAACGGAGAGAAAGAAGGTCCTGGCTTAATTAATAGTTTGTCTCTGTGCACAGACAGAGCCTGAAGAGGGAGACCGTCAGCAAACAGGCAGAGTGAGACAGGGCAGAACAGCAGCGGACCTAAGCTGACGTCTGCTGCTGTCCAAAGACCCCTAGCACAGAACCAGCATCAACTCAACATCCCTCTGACTGATAACCAGGCTCTGAATAGGTCAAGTCCCCCTGGACCTGTGTCTCCATGTGGCTCAGTAGAAGTGGCATTTACGGAGAGAAATGTCAGAGAGAAAGGTCTTAAAATAAAGATGCTGACTTATTCTGCAGCTATTTAAGCCACCGAGCCCTGCAGCTTCAAAGGTACCCTAGGGGCCCCTCACGTGGAGCTGTCCTGCTCATCAGCACAGGATGCCACAAACATGAAAGCTCCAGACCTTGCCCTCCCCACAATCCAGGAGGTCCCCCTCAGCCCCGCCCAGCTCCCTGGCCCAACTCCCCATTCCCAGACCTTAGGGATCCAGGCCACGGCTGCTTGCCCTCAGCTGGAATGCAAAAATAAAGACATGTCCGAAGCTTCCAGTCTGCTGGAAGAGACAGCTGCAAATAAGTGACGGTGTACACAGGAGGCTGAGCAAGGGCTACAGAGCACAGGGGGAAGAATTTGCTCCAAACCTGGGAGCAGGAAAGGCTTTCTGAGAAGGCAGCTTCCTGAGACGGGTTAGAGAAGATGAGTAAGAATGAGCCAAGTGAATGGGTGGGTGGGGTATTCCCAGCAGAGAGAGCTTCCTGAGCAAACCCCTGGAGGCCCAAAGCCGTGGAGTAAGAGGACAGGCTCCCAGGGGTTGCTAGAGAATGAGAAGAAGATAATGCCAAGAGGCCAGAAGAGGCGGCAGGCTGGGCATCCCAAAGGCTAGACAGGGCCTGAGGGCAGGGAGGAGGTGCTGAGAACCTGAACAGTATGGGTGGGTGGGGTATGGGTGGGTGGGGTATTCCCAGCAGAGAGAGCTTCCTGAGCAAACCCCTGGAGGCCCAAAGCCGTGGAGTAAGAGGACAGGCTCCCAGGGGTTGCTAGAGAATGAGAAGAAGATAATGCCAAGAGGCCAGAAGAGGCGGCAGGCTGGGCATCCCAAAGGCTAGACAGGGCCTGAGGGCAGGGAGGAGGTGCTGAGAACCTGAACAGGTAGCAACGGGCTCAGAGATACATTTAGAACACTCATTCTGCCAGTCACATGGAGTCTATTGGGAGGATGGAGATAAGCATAAAAGGAGCTTCACTTAGAAGGCAGAAAGGATCCCGTCAAGGAGTGAATAGACCTGAATTAGACACCAGTCATCAGGATTCAGCCTTTCCCCACTGATTCAGCAGTAAAGAATCCACTCACTAAGTAGGAGACACAGTTTTGATCCCTAGGTCAGGAAGACCCCTTGGAGAAGGAAATGGCAAACCACTCCAGTATTCTTCCGTGGACAGAGAATCCCATGGACAGACGAGCCTGCTGGGCTACAATCCCTGGGGTTACCAAGAGTTGAACAGGACTTAGCAACTAAACTACCTCCACCACCACACTAGGATTCAAGGGACTCCCCAGGTAGAACCCCCTAGGACCTGGAGCCTGTTGAAATAAGGAGTTTGATGTCTGAAAGAGATATACAGAGACGGGTAGGCCATTGGTTCAAAAGAATAAAGGTGAATGGCACTGTCAACTGAAATAGGGCTTCTTTGAGAAGAGCCAAGGCTGAGGAGCATGTTGAACGTGGGCCCTGGGAGACTTGCTTTTGGAGAGAGAGAGCTGACAGCAAGAGCATCAGTCAGCCTGTAGCTCCTCCCTGTCACCATCCTGCGGGGACCACATCTGACTGTTCACAGAGCACATAACAGGTACACAGCAAGCGCCAAATGAATGCTTTGAGGCACAGGGCAAATCCTACATAGGACTTCTCTGTGGCTCAGCCGGTAAAGAATCCACCACCAGTGGGGGAGACCTGGGTCGCTCTCTGGGTGGGGAAGATCCTCTGGAGAAGGCTACCCACTCCAGTATTCTGGCCTGGAGAATTCCATGCACTACAATCCATGGGGTCGCAAAGACTTGGACACAACAGAGCGACTTTCACTTTTCACACAGGACAAATCACTGAGCACCTTATATTGAAACAAGGAGGTGTCAGATGATATACAGACTTCACCATGTTGGATTCTTACAACAGTTTAGCAAATAGTAGTATTACTTCCAATTTGCAGCAGAAGCTAAAGACACAAAGAAAGAAACTAATTTATCCTTTTCTGTAGCTTCTAAGTGGTATTCCTACACTTCAAACCCCATGCTGGCTTGCGTCCCATTGGTCCAGAGCTGCAACTGTAGGATTGGATGAGCTTGGTTTGCTCGAATCTTGGCAATCACCCAGTAGCTGTGTGGTTCTAGCAAAGTTACCCAACAACTCGGAGGCAGTTCCCTCAGCAATAAAATGCAAATATATATATATCTATGTCCTCCTGGCATGGTTGGAGAGCTGAGTGAGACACGCAGGTAAGCCTGCAACAGAGAGCACAGAGCTCGGTAAATGTCAACCCCCACTGCTCCAAAGCGCCTCTGCCATCTCTTCACGGTGCTGTCAGAAGCAGCAGAAGGTGGGCCCGCAGTTGCTGTCTTGTCTTTCTTTTAAGAAAAAGGTTATCTCAGCCACTTTCAGGGAATCAGCCCAAGTTAGAGGCCACGCAGTGGTATTTGGTCTTCTGTCTTGAGAAGCATCTCTAACACACTGACAAGGAAAAAGCCAGAATTTTATCCACTGTACTGCCTGTGCCTGAGTTCATTCTTGTCTGCCTTTGCTAATGTGTTGGCCTTTGTATCAGACACAGGTTCTGGAAAGGAAATCAAGAGGCTGTTTTCAATGTATCATCTCACACACACACACACACACACACCTCTTGCCTTTGAAACAATCTCACCAGTGTCCTGGAAGTGTCACAAACACACACACACACCTCTTGCCTTTGGAACAATCTCACCAGTGCCCTGAAAGTGTCACACACACACACACACACACACACACACACACACACACCCTCTTGCCTTTGGAACAATCTCACCAGTGCCCTGAAAGTGTCACACACACACACACACACACACACACACACACACACACACACCCTCTTGCCTTTGGAACAATCTCACCAGTGCCCTGAAAGTGTCTCACACACACACACACACACACACACACACACACACACACACACCCTCTTGCCTTTGGAACAATCTCACCAGTGCCCTGAAAGTGTCACACACACACACACACACACACACACACACACACACACACCCTCTTGCCTTTGGAACAATCTCACCAGTGTCCTGGAAGTGTGGTCACAAGTTCAGCACCAGCAGCAACACCTGATAGTTTGTTAGGAATGTGAATTCTCAAGTCCTACTCTAGACCTTTTGAATGACAAATTTGCAGACTTAGGTCCAGCTTTTGATTAACACGTCCTCCAAAGGAGGCCGGGATTCACTCAAATGTGAGACCCATGCTTTGGAAAAGGTGAAAGAGGAGTTCAGTTTGCACTTGCTGCAGCAAAGGTCAGGAGAGGACAATGGGTCAATCTTCATCACCTCACTCAAGAGTGACAGCAACGATCCTCCCTTCTCTAACTGGTTTTGCATTCACTTCCCAGCCCCTGGTATACAGTAGGGAGCTCTTGACCACCTGAGCTATCTGTAATCTTGAAGAGGTGGGTGCAGGCGATAGGCCACTAGTCCTACCATGAGCCAAGAATTCTCCAGCCCCAAACCTAAAGCTGGAAAACATCACATCACCTCTGATTCCAAATCACCTCATCCTTTAGATGCCTGTAAAAACTGATACCTATGGGGACTTCCCTGGTGGTCCAGTTATTAAAAATTTGCCTTTCAATGCAGGGGACACAAGTTCAATTCCTGGTTGGGGAACTAAGATCCCACAGGCCATGGGGTAACTAAGCCTGTGTGCTGCAATTAAGCCTGCATGCCTCAGTAAAGATTTGACACAGCCAAACAAAGAAATAGAATTTTTAGAAGGGCAAGTAAGCCCACACACCACAGCTGGAGAAAGCCTGCAACAAAGAGGCAGGGCAATCAAAATAAAATAGGAAGTTGATGCCTATATATGCATTTACTCCAAGAAACAAAAATGTAACAGGCTGCCAATGTGACTGGGTGAAGTGACCTGATTTGGGAGGTACTAGGGAATGGTGAGGACTGTGGAAAATGAACAGGATATGCCCATTTAAAAGATTGTCATCCCAGCTGTGGCTTTGCAGGGTATGATTCTAACGTGCACAGCTAATATTTCAGGCACAGCTAGAAATTCAAATGTTTGTGTGAAATCCCCAATGTAAATGTTGGCTCAATTGTTTTCCAAACATGGTGTAGGTCACCCAGCTGTGGGCCAGGCTTGCCTGCAGGCTGACTGACCGTGACAACTGCTTCATAGAAATACAGATCTCCTTTTTTTAAAAGGGAAAATCAAGAAGTTTTCTGGCTGCAATTAACTTGGTTGATGACTGCCTTGTCATTTTGGACGATGTCTTTTATTAACTGGGACTCTGAGTCTCCTAGACCGATGAACTCTAGATGATACTGGTGAGCCAGCCAGGACTACCTGCAGTTCTCTTCCTAAAAATCTGTCACTCCTCCATATTAGAAGGGAAACACTGATGCAGAGGACAAGGAGACAATGATTTCTGTTTTCACATTTGTCACTGGATTAGACTGTCTCCTCTTATGAGGACCCTCCTTGAGTAAACAGTGACATCCACTGGCTAAAAATCAGATCCCGTGTCTTATTCACTGAAGACAAGAAACCTCCCCCACAGATTAGCAGGCGAGCTTTGATCCAGGCTGGGGATTTTCAGGTACCAATAGACAGCTTGAAAAGAAATGAATCCAGAGCCAAGAGAAGACAGATATTGAAAGAACACAGATATCAGTAAGATCAAGAAAGAAATGCAATTCCCAAAACATGCTAGGCTGTTTTGGGTTTCAAGATCACAGAGCTGTGCTCAGAATCAGTTATCAGATGCCAGATCAGAGAGCTTCCCAAGTGGTACTAGAGGTAAAGAACCAGCCTGCCAATGAGGAAGACTTTGTAAGAGTCCTGGGTTCAACCCCGGGGTCAGGAAGATCTCCTGGGGAAGAGAATGGCAACCCACGCCGGTATTCTAGTCTGGAGAATCCCATGGACAAGGGAGCCTGTGGGGCTTCAGTCCATGGGGTCGCAGAGTTGGCCACAACTAATGGCACCCCACTCCAGTACTCTCACTTGAAAAATCCCATGGACAGAGGAGCCTGGTGGGCTACAGTCCATGGGGTCGCAAAGAGTCGGACACGACTGAGCGACTTCACTTTCACTTTTCACTTTCATGCACTGGAGAAGGAAATGGCAACCCACTCCGGTGTTCTTGCCTGGAGAATCCCAGGGACGGGGGAGCCTGGTGGGCTGCCGTCTATGGGGTCGCACAGAGTCGGACACAACTGAAGTGACTTAGCAGCAGCAAAGCAACTTAGCACACACAGACCAGAAGGGATCTGTGGCTCTGTACCAGGTAATATCGCATCCATAACCTCATGTGGGGCTTCCCCAGTGGCACTAGTTATAAAAGAACCCACCTGCCAATGCAGGAGATGTAAGAGATGCAAGTTCAGTCCCTGGGTTAGGAAGATCCCCTGGAGAAGGGCATGGCAACCCACTCCAGTATTCTTGCCTAGAGAATCCCATGGATGGAGGAGCCTGGTGGGCTACAGTCCACGGGGTTGCTAAGAGTCAGACACAACTGAAGTGACTTAACACACAGCAACCTCATGTGGCTACTGACCTCTAAAAATGCAGCTAGTCCAAATTGCAGCCCACCAGTGTCCTCTGTCCATGGAACTCTCCAGGCAAGGTTACTGGAGTTAAATAGACATTCCCTTCTCCAAGGGATCTACCATTACCTGTCCCTGGGATCAAATCGAGGTCTCCTGCATTGCAGGCAAATTCTTTACCGTCTGAGCCACCAGGGAAGCCCATAAGTATAAGCTACAAACTGATTTTGAAAACTTCTTAGTGATAAAAAGAAAAAAGTGTAGGGGAATTCCCTGGTGGTCCAGTGGCTAAGACTTCACACTCGCAAAATGGTGGCCCAGGTTCAATCTCTGGTCCAGGAATTAGATCCTACACGCTGCAACCAAGTGTTCTCATGCCACAGCTGAATATCCTGCAGACCACGGCAAAGGCTGAAGGCCCTGGGTGCCACAGTAAGACCTTACACAGCCGAATAAAAATTTGAAAAAAAAAAGAGTATAAAATATCTCACTGATAATTTCTATACTTATGATGGGTTGAAATAATATTTTTATATATAGTAAATTAAATAAAATATATTCTAAAAATTAATCTCACCTCTTTTTCCATTTTATCATAACCACTATAAAATTAATTTTAAACTGTCTATGGAGCTCCGTTTCAGTGGTCAGGACAGTTATATGTCACCTAATTCAGTTGTTCTCAGCCCTGCGGATACAAGAAACTCCTGGGGAGCTTGTAAAATATAGATACAGGAGCCCCACCCTCACAGATTCTGATTGAACTGGCAGAGGGGCTGGAACTGGCAGAAACACCATGAATGTGCTCTCCTCTAGCTTCCTTTCTCTGATAGTTCTACATCTAAGCTGTCCTTGATTGCCCTGAATTTTATTGATCTGTAGCCTTCCTTAAGCACCACTTTCATCCTGCACTTCTGTGCTCACAAATACATAATGCCTTTATTCGCTTAACAGACATCAGGTACCTTGTGCTCCAGGCACTAGGAATACAGGATGAAAATGATAGACAATTTTCTTCTCTCTCAGAGCTTATATTTGGGGTGGAGTGGGAGAGATCAATCAAATCAGTCAATCAAGAAAAATATCCACAGAGAACTAAGAGTAATAGCAGAGAGACAGAGTGGGTAGCTGCTTCAGGCAAGGTGGCGAGGGAGAGCCTCTGTGATCAAGCTCAAATGGAGGTCTGAGTGATGCCGGCCATGATATCACCGAGAGGAAGAGCATCCCGCGATCAGAAACAGCTGATACCAAGGCTGATGGTGACAAGGTGATCGGTGCCCGTGAAGAACCAAAATAAAGCCATGTTGACTGCAGCAAGCAAGTTTAACCAGGATCCGGGGGAGGAGGGAAGAGAGGGAGGGTGAAGCTTCAGCAAGTAAGTCCTTACTTCTTTGGAGGGATGGTGCTAAAGCTGAAACTCCAGTACTCTGGCCACCTCGTGCAAAGAGTTGACTCATTGGAAAAGACTCTGACGCTGGGAGGGATTGGGGGCAGGAGGAGAAGGGGACGACAGAGGATGAGATGGCTGGATGGCATCACTGAGTCGATGGATGTGAATCTGAGTGAACTCTCCAGGAGTCAGTGATGGACAGGGAGGCCTGGCATGCTGTGATTCATGGGGTCGCAAAGAGTCGGACACGACTGAGTGACTGAACTGAAGGATGTATCAAGGACTCTTTCAGAAGGAGATTAAGGTGAAGCAGGGGAGGAAGAAGGAGCATTCCTAACAGGGGATAACACAAGCAAAGTCTCTGTGAGATAGGAGAATGTCCTAAGGACTGGAAGAAGGCTCATGTGCCAAGGTCACAGTGAGCAATGGGGTCTGTGTGATAATAAGCCAAAAACATGAAGTGAAACCAGACCTCAGAATCCCTTCCAAGAATACAGGCATCGTCCACGAAATGTTTTTAGAAGGGGATATATATCACATATATATGTGTACATGTGTGTGTATATATGTATATATATAAGCTTTATTTATTATGCTGGAACATCTTTGTAAAGACGAACAAGAAACTGGAAAGTGAAGACATAGCTCATTATTAGAGAAATACAAATCAAAACTACAATGAGATATTACTTCACACCAGCCAGAATGACCATCATCAAAAAATCTACAAACAATAAATGCTGGAGAGGGTGTGGAGAAAGGGAATGCTCTTGCGCTGTTTGTGGGAATGTCAATTGATAACAGCCACTACAGAAGGCAATACAGAGATTCCTTTAAAAACTAGGAAAAAAACTACCTTATAACCCAGCAATCGCACTCCTGGCATATATATACCCTGAGCAAACCAAAATTTAAAAAGACACACGTACCCCAAAGTTCACTGCAGCGCTTTTTGCCATAGCTGGAACATGGAAGCAACCTATGTCCATTGACAGATGAATGGAAAAAGAAGCTGTGGTACATATATGTGAGGGAATATTACTCAGCCATTAAAAGGAATGCATTTGATTCAGTTCTAATGAGGTAGATGAACCTAGAGTCTACTACAGAGAGAGAGGTGCATCAGAAAAAGAAAAACAAATACTGCATATTAACACATATGTACAGAATCTAGACAGATGGCACTGATGAACCAATCTGCAGAGCAGCAACAGAGACACAGACATAGAGAAGAGATTATGGACACAGAGGGCAGGGAGGAAAGAGAGGGTGGGTTGCATGTTGACAGGAACCTGGAAACATATACATTTCCATATATAAAATAGAGAGCCAATGGGAATTTGCTGTACGACTCAGAAAACTCAAACTGGAACTCTGTAACAACCTAGAGGGCTGGGGTAGGGAGGGCGCTAGGAGGGAAGTTCAAGAGGGAGGGGACATATGTATACCTATGGCTGACTCATGTTGATGTTTGGCAGAAACCAATACAATATTGTAAAGCAATTATCCTTCAATTAAAAATAAATTTAATTAAAGAAAGAAACTGTGAAGAAAATACACTTTGTATACCTTATGTGTATATCACTTCTTCAAAAAATAATTTCAAAATGTATAAATTAAGCTGATAAATGAAATTAAACAGAGCCCTTACATCTGCTGCTGGCTTTGGCTGGAACGCTCTATTCCTGCACCTGAGCCTGGTTCAAGCCCTTCTCATGCCTCTGTGACCTTACTTGCAAACTTTGGCTAAAAGCCTAAAGTGCCCTTCCCACAACTGACCCTGGCCACACAGCAGACATCCAAGTGTCTTTCAAGACCCTGTCTTCCGGGACCCCACCCAGCAGACGCAGGCCCCACCCTCCACCGTGGGCCTGGCAGACCTGCGTTCCCTGTCCTGCTGTGTCATCACGTGGTAACTCTGTAGCCTATTCTTTAGACCAGAAACTCCTTAAGGCCAAGGATGGGGTCTCACCCTCTCCGTACAACCTGTACCTAAAGCATAGTCTGGCACACAGCACACGCCTGAATACAGTTTCATCAAGACGTGGAATCAAACAGACCAGGGTCTGTGTCCAGGCTCTGCTATAAAGTTTCCACAGGGAAGTTACTCTGCATGGGGCCTCCGTTTGTGATCTGGAAAATGGTGCTTGCAATGCCTGCCTTATCATACAGCTGTGATGATTAAATAGCAAAGAAACGTAAGGTGGATTTATTATTGTTTCTGCATCCCCTGAAAAACCTGGGTGCTCAGTAGAATCCTTCAGCACTCACTCGGTGCTCCGCTCACTAGCTTCTGGGCCCTGCTCTCCTTATCAGCCCATTTTCAGCTTCTGCTAAGAGTCCAGCCCTCCACCTGGCTGTTAGGGTGCTGAGACCTGGAATTTTCCTTCTGTCTCTTTTAATAAATGCAGGTGCAGCTTCTTTTAATGGGCTGTCAGTGAGCACTAAGAACTGGACTGTACAATTAAATGAAACAAATGCTTGGCCATCTCTGCTAACAGCTGTGAAGCTCCGGAAACCCTTATGTCCTGGGAAAGCAGACTCAGAGTCTGTATGTGTAGGGCACACCACACTGCTGTTAAGATATGGCATGGTTCCCTTGCTTTTAGCACTATTTTTCACTTAAACTTGGGAGTCACAGCAAGGTAGGATGGCAGAGAGTGGGAAGGAGTGACGGTTGCTCTTATGTTTCCTGCATTTGCAGGCAGGTTCTTTACCACTAGCACCACATAAGAAGCCTGTAAAGGAAAGAATTAACCTACAAATGACTGTTCCTGTGGATGGAGAATCTTGCCTGCTCACACCCAGCTTTCAGGACCCTGTGATACCTGGACCCTTTTCCTCACTGCTATCAATAGCCACAGCTCAGCTCCTGTGGTCCTTTGAAGAGCCTCTGGGGAGGTGTGTCCTTTGGGATCCGGAGTTGATGTGAGCAAAGTCCTAGATGCTGGCCAAGCCATCTGACTGCCCTCAGGGTCAGTGTGAAGTCAGGGGAACACCCCAAAATACCAAGCCAGGGGTCACCAAGTTGCATGTCAACACAAATTCACTCCGGCAAGGGTGATGCTTGCTTTAATCAGACCAGAACCTGTTGTGGGGAGCCCTGTTTATTCCATAAACAAAGCCTCACAGATGAACGGGGGCTCTCTTGACTGAAGAAGTAAAGTGAAGTGAAGTCGCTCAGTCGTGTCCGACTCTTCGACCCTGTGGACTGTAGCCCACAAAGCTCTTCCATCCATGGGATTCTCCAGGCAAGAGTACTGGAGTGGGTTGCCATTTCCTTCTCCTGGGGATCTTCCCGACCCAAGGATCGAACCCAGGTCTCCCGCATTGCAGGCAGATGCTTTAACCTCTGAGCCACCAGGGAAGCCCCCTCTTGACTGAAGCAGCTTTCAAATATTTTGAAAGAAGCTGGTTACTCTTATTCTTATCATGCCAGCTCAGGAGGAACTGGTGTTAGCTGTAGTCTATGCTTTAGCTTTCTAGGATAAAAACCAGAACATTTGACACTGGAGTGGACACTGCTTCCTGGAGGATGATCATTAGTATTAATTTAGTTAGTTAACCAATGTTCACTGAACATCTACCAAGGGCAGGTTGGGAGGAGAGGCCGTTGACCAAACGGGAACAGATAAGGTTTCCAGGATGGATGGAGAGCCGCAGGAAGGTAATAAACAGAAGCAAGCAGCTCACCGTGGTGCAAGGGGAGCTCTTCCAGACTCACAGAGCCAGAGCTCAGAGAGCAGCAGGCCCAGCAGCGGACTCCGGAGACTCAGAGCTGGCTGAAGCCATCGGTGAGGCAGAGTAAGCCCCTGGGAATGTCTGAATCTGAGGCCCTTCCGCCACGCAATGGAGGGGAAAAATCCTCCTTCAAAAGTCCATGTGAGCATGAATTAGGTGACATCCTTAAGAGCGCTGTGATTTAAGGGGCATTCAGTCAACATCAGCTTCCTTCCTCTTAAACAAGCAGATCAGAGTCTGGAGAACCAGTGAACTTTGGTAGCACACAGAGCCAGACCTGAGGTTGTGCTGTACAGCTGACTGCTGTGTGAGGCTGGGCATGTCGCTTACCACCTCAGCACCTCATCTCTTCAATGGAGGTGCTAATACCGCCTTATGGAGGTTGGGATCATGAGGGACAGCTGAGCTGACGCAACTGAGCCGTGGCAAGCGCTAGGTGTCACCTGATCCAGACTCTCTGGCCCATGAGATCTCCGCCCTGGAAGGGCAGGGACCAAATCTGAATTTGCTCACCAGGATACTTCTGGTGTTTGGCCCTGAAACACCCAATGCCTAGAGTGGAATGAACATTTTTGCTAAAGGAAATAAGTTCCCATTTTCCATACGAAAACAAAGACCCAGGACTATTAGGTAATTTATTAATACCCTTTCAAGGGTAATTTTGCCCCAAGTCAAAAAGTGAATCAATGAGCAAATCTGGGGATCTTTCCAATGCCCCATAGGAAAGGGAGAAAGGACATTGCAGGGTACACCCCAGAGACCCCAGAACAAGAAGGAACTTGACAGGCAAATGTCAATGTTCCTACCTGAGGCCTGCACCCCCAAAACTGCACAAATCCCTCCAGGCCAAGAACAAAGAACAGACTGTTTTTTGATCAGAAAAAAAGTAGCTCAGTGTTTGTGACTAAACATGGGGATGACCCTGAACACTGTAATTCTTGGGGACCCTTATGTTCTATTGGCAAGATTCAGCACAACCTGCTTAATTATAGCAGCTAAATTTTCACCTCTGTGCTATGTTCTGATAAATGCAAAATGGGAGCGGATCTGAACCTGTTTAAATGAACTGAAAAAAAAAAAAGATGAGGCAGAAACTTGGAACATGAAGCCTTTCTGAGCTTTATTACATGTGTCACTATCTCATTTTCCACATGCTGGGAAAACTATGGAAATCACCCCTTTTATCACTGAGCAGGTGACAGTAACATCTAGGAGATGCTTTCACACACTGGGATAGAAAATCTGTCTCAGGCAGCCTGGAATGTGCTGTGAACATGGAGCCTCTCTCAGAAACACTGTGTAAAGCAATCTCCAGGGCCTTGGCCATGACAGGCATTCACCAATTCCAACAGAGCCAAGATTCTGCTGTCCAGGGGCCCATTAAACAATCCACAGATCAAGGTCCTAAGACAGCCAATTCTTCCTGCAATACCCCTTCTGGATGTATTTCCTTTTAGATTCCAATTCCTTTTACTATGCAGATGACCTTGGGGAAATTATATAATCCCTCTGAGCCTGTTTCCTCATCCATAACAGAGAAGCAGGTGGCTCAGTGGTAAAGAATCCGCCTGCCAATACAGCAAACGCAGGTTTGATCCCTGGGTCAGGAAGGTCTCTAAGGAGGGCAAGGCAACCCACTCCAGTATTCTTGCCTGGAGAATCCCATGCCTACAGTCCATGGGGTCACAAAGAGTCAGACACAACTGAGCGACTCAGCACACATACACAGCAGAGAAGCAAGACAAGGACCCACTACGTTAGGTTGCCGTGAGCAACTAAATGAAATAATTCACATCATTCAGTGAAGCGCTCAAGACATAGCAGGCTCTCAAGAAATGGTTGTTGACGCTGCCGTGGTTACCGTTTTAACATCCATTATCTCATGTGCAGGCGAATCAGACAGAGAAATTTCACTTCAAAATCCAAATCAGATGATGTCTTTGAGTCTATTACTTTGGATTTTAGAAAAAAGAGTGTTAGTGAATCCGTGGGCACTTGACTGAAAAAATGGGCTGCAAACTGCCTGCCAACTTGGATGGAGCTCTCAGAGCCTTCTTGAACTGAAGATGGTAGACAGATGGCTAAGTCCTAGCCACCTCATGGACTACTGGGTCCTTCTGTAATCAGTTTACCATAATCTAGGTACACAGATCGCTCACATTTAGCTCTCAACCTAAATCCCCTTTTAGTAATTGATGTTCTTTCCTGAATCTCTGCAGTGGTTTTCGATATGTACCCTTAGAAGGAAACGTACCCTTAGTCTAGCCTGTTAGATTCAGCCCCTCACTTTGGCCTGCTCTGGTTCTCTAGGTGTTTGATTCTAACATCCAAAGGATACTCGAACTCTCCTTCTACTAAACTACTTCTTTTATCTTTACCCCACCCACTGATACAGTTAGCAATCAGGAAAATAAGCGTGTTGCACAGATTAAGAAAGGGGAACGGGAATGTTTGTAGAACACCAGCAATGCCGGTGCTTTAGCAATAAGCCATGGAGTTCGAGGACTTAAAATCGTGTGCTCTGAGGTCAGTCCGCCTGGCCTTACTACTCCTGTGAGAGCTCAGTCAATTCCTCAGCCTCGGTGAACCTTAATTCATGGGAAGGATGATGATAAAGACTGTTTGTTAGGACAATTAAATGGGTCGACACATGTTTCTGACACATGGTAGTGCTTCATAAACACTAGACTATATTACTTTCTCATGTAATAGTCATAATAAACCTACAAGTGTTACTAATCTTCCTGTTTACAAGTAAGAAAATGGAGCCTTAGGGTGTTTAGGTAATTTGCTAGTAACTTTGATATCAAAGTGGACCTGGGAACCCAGCCCAGGCTGCCTGTCCCCTAAGTCTCACAGCACCAGGCCGCCACCAGGAGAGTGCTCCAGGCATGTATACTGATATCAGAGCACGTGAACTTCCCTCATCTAGGGTTCCAGCCACTGAAATGCAGTCACGCCTCTCCTGTGCCGTGTGCGTGCTAACTCGCTTCAGTCATGTCCAACTCCGTGTAACCCATGGACTGTATGTAACCCACCAGGCTCCTCTGTCCGTGGGTCCTCCAAGCAAGAATACTGGAGTGGGTTGCCATGCCTTCCTCCAGGGCATCTTAGCAACCCAGGGACTGCACCCAAGTCTGTCTCCTGCATTGGCAGGTGGGTTCTTTGACTAGTGCCACCAGGGAAGGCCCTCCTCTCCTTGCCTGGAAAAGCCCGTGGACAGTAGCCTGGCGGGCTGCAGTCCACAGGGTCACAGACAGTCAGACGTGACTTGAGTGACTAAGCACAGACACACATATGCGGAGAAGTTCATCTGACAAGGGCGAGTCCTTAAGGAATTCCTATCTAAGGCCCCCAGTGTGGGTGCGTTTCGTCCGCATTCACAGCATGTGACAGCAGACAGCCAGATACTCTTGGCTTTAGGTAGCTTAATGAGTCCTACAACACACACAAGGATGCATAATCAGCTGGAAGGAAATCTAAAAATAGATATTCCTTCCAAGGTCCGCGGGGTGAGATCTTACCCAGCAAAGATTCTCTGCCTGCAAGAACCTGCTTAGTCCAAACTTCAGGCAGGTATGAGGCTATTCTAGGCTCTGGGTGTAAGGAGGACAAAGGATGATTCTATCAAAAGTCTGAGGGAGGCAGGCAAAGGAGCCAACACGGCAGTGGCCGTTATAGCACCCACGGGAGACCACAGCTCTAAATGGGATTTGTGGAGACTGAAACACTATACTTTTGCTTGCAAAGCAGCCTGACAAGATGATGGATGGGGCTGACTGTATTCCAGCCCTGCATAATGTCTTTCTGTTCTTCCTTCCTGGAGGACTCGCGCCAGCTCCGAGCCGGCCTCTGTGTGATGAGTGGAGCCTGGAAACCTCCCTTTTTTCCCAGGACCAGGTGTCTGGTCAGCCAGAGGCAGCTGGGAGTATTGGGCCTGGCAGCTTCCCGAAAGCTAAAGAAGAGGCAGAAGCTGATTGGATCAGAGTTCGAGCCGAGACCAGACACTGCCAAACTTGTCTGCACTTTGGAACAACCTGGGGAAGCTTTTAAACATTTCAAAAACCAGGCCACATTCCAGGTCCAGTAAACTGCAATCTGCCGAGTAGGACAGAGGCACCAGGAGTTTTGAAGCTCCCGAGGTGATTCCACTCTGCAGGCAGGTTCGAGAACCACTGGTTTAGAGCTGTGCTTCTTACCCGGGGGCGATTTTGCCCTGCAGGTGCATTTGGCAATGTCAGAAGACATTTTTGGTTGTCACACTAGGGGGGATGGTGCTACTGACATCTAGCGGGAAGAGGCCAGGGCTGCTGCTGAACATCCTGCAACGCCCAGGACAGCCCCACGACAAAGACCATCCTGGCCAAAATGTCAGTGATGCCCAGACTAAGGAGCCTGGTTTAGACTCTTGCTTCTCAATGTGTGGTTCAGGGACCAGGAGCTGAGCATCACTTGGAGCTTGTGAGAAATGCAGAGTGCCAGGCCCAGCCGCAGACTTACTGGGCCAAACCTGCAGTTTTTACAGGGTCTCCTGGCAACCCCCATGCGTATTACATTCTATGGGCAGCAGCTTAGCCTGTCTTGGAGTTGTCTTGTGTAATGAAAGATCCCTTCAATTTAACTGGATTTTTTTAAACATAGCAACTCTGTCTTTCACATTCCAGATTTTCCTCACAATTCCTCAGCTCATGTATGAGAACAGCCTTAGGCTTCAGAACCAGGCAGACGCTGGTCTGGATCTCAGCGCAGGGTAGACAGTCTGAAAGTGCTTAACCTATCTGAGTTTCCATTGCCTCATCTGGAAATGATGTAAAGACTCAGAAAAACAGCAAAATTAGGGATGGTGTCTCAACAGTGTGAGCTGGAATCTGAGCTACTTACTAGTTTTTGAGCTTGAGCAATGTACTTTCCATCTTTCAACCATAATTTTCTTCTCCACATAAAAAACAGCAGGCTCAATCCCACTCCTGGGCATATACCCAGACAAACTCGAATTTAAAAAGATACATGCACTCCTATGTTCATATCAGCACTATTTACAATAGCCAAGACACAGAAGCAACCAAAATGTCCATCGACAGATGAATGGATAAAGATATAGTGCATATATACAATGGAATATGACTCAGACACACACACAAAAAAATGAAATAATACCATTTGCAGCAACATGGATGGACCCAGGGAATATCATAATAAGCAAACGAAGTCAAGAAGACAAAGAGATACCACATATCACTCACACATGGAGTCTAAACTACAAGACAGATGAACAGATCTACAAAACAGAAATGGACTCAGAGACACAGAGCACAGATTTGTGGTCGCCAATGGGGAGGAGAGGTGAGGAAGGGAAGAGCTGTGAGTTTGGGATTAGCAGATGCAAACTAGGATGGATAAATAGCAAGGTCCTAAGATATAACACAGGGAACGTTAAACAATCCTGCGATAAACCATAATGGAAAATAATTTGAAGACTAATACACGTGTGTATAACTGAATCACTGTGTTACAGCAGAAATTAGCATACCATTGCAAATCAAACATACTTCAGTAAAATTTTTTAAAAGAGCCAAGTCACACCTGATCCTGGAGAGATGATGGAATGTAAGGTGCTAATGCAGGGGAAAGGCAGCCGCCGCTCACATGGAGGAAGTGAGTACATGCGGTCATCACTCGCTTGCTTCCTGAAACACAGGAAAACCTCCTAAATGGGACAGCCTTTAATTCCAGCCACACACTATGGAGCCGTAAATCCTGTCCCTGTGTGAATCTGGCACGGCATATGTTCACAGTCACAGACTCCCCTTCACCCACTCCAGGGCCGGCACAGAGGAGGATGTTGTCATCTACTGTTTTGTCTCGCTGCCTCTGTTGAGACTGCAGCTCAAGGGTGGGCGTCACGCCTCGCCTTTCTCTTGCCATCCCCCAGCACTTTGCAGTTGGGGGGTGGGCACAAAAAGTCCTCAACAAAGGCTTTTAGCTAATGATTAGGAATGCAAAATCTCACAACTAGAAAGATGGGGGAAATAGGATTCAAACCTCGTTTCTCCGATCCTCAAGCCTGAGCTGGCTTCATGTCACCACACCGCCTCCCCCAAGGCAGGTGTTGCACACACACACACACACACACACACACACACACACACACACACGGAGAATGCAGCAAGCAATTAACAACTGCCTTGTGGGGTTTTCTGTAGCAACATGAGTGTTTATCTTTTCTCCTCAACTGGACTGTAAGTGCCTCAGAGTGGGGGCTGTGCCCATCCCTTGTTCTGCGTCCCCCAAGGCCCTTACAACATGGCTGAGTTCACATCAGAAGCTCAATAAATCTCTATTATCCAACTGAGGGGTTGGTGGGTTGGTTGACTGATTAGGTTCGTGATTGACTGGAATAAATGCAATATGAGCTTAAGAGATGCAGTTGCAAAAGCTTCTGTACATTTCTAAACATTTTACTACATTCAGGAGAGAGCTGCTCTACCCAGGCCTTTCCATTAACTCCCAGAAACCACTCTGTAAAGTAAGGATGGAGAGAGAGGAAAAGGAGGCATCAAAGACCCAGCCCTTTAAGGCTTCTTAGGTTCTCCTGCCACATGGAATAGGCCCCAAAAAGGCACACTGGAACAGCAGTCACACTGAGCCTTAAGAAGCGGACGAGACGAGGACTGGCCAAGAAGAAGGGGAGACGAAGCCATGAGCTCTGGAGAAAAGAGAACTACTGGGAGATGGAGCAATAGCTCTTCCTTGCTGGCTTTTCAACAGGATGCTCAGTCCATTCTGAGGACTAGGCCAAGCAAACCCAAGGCTTCGGGGGCTGTAGAGAACATGACCAGCACTGACAAGAGTGTGAGCACCATGCCAGGTGAGCCAGAATCAGTTACAGCGATTCTGGGCAGCCAACACCACCACTAGGTCCAGGCGCTTTGGTTTCAGCCCAGGAACTGGGGAGCAGGAGGCTGGGGAGACTCCAGCTCCAAGGACAGGGCATAGACTGAAGCCACTGGACGCGAGCAGAGGCTTTCAATCCTACTTTGTGCTAGAGACCAAGCACCTGCTGTGTGCTGACTGTGGCAAAGCAGCCACGGAAAGAAAGAAAACAAGCGCTGACTTCCCCCAGGCTAAAGGGAGACATGCTCAGGGGCCAATTCCTCATAAGGGAAGACAAGCCAGACCGCGGCAGCTGCCTCACTCGCCAGCCATCCTGGTCACTCAGCGGAACAGAGCTCTAGGCCATCAGCAAGGCTGGCTCTACCCCAGGGCCTCAGCCTTCTTGGAGGGTAGAGAACAGCTATGGGTTCACAAGGGCAGAGCTGAAAACTCCCAGACCTCAGGCTGTAGGGTGGAGTGGCGGGGATCAGCCAGGGAACAAAGTGAGGAGCCACATGAAGTTAAACGGAAAGGGAAACCCAGGAGCGCAAAGCAGTGAGGAGCTCTGGGAGCCAGTGAGAAAGGACAGTAAGCTAATGTCTCTTCCTGAAGGCTTTCCCCAAAAAGAATTTTTTCTGGGCTGGTGTCCACAGGTCACACATAGTAAAAGGCCCCTTCCTGGGACCACCCCCGCCCCAAACAGGAGCAACAGGCCAGGTCTTCACAACCATATTGTTTCTTTCTCCTGAAAATAAAATCCAAGGCCCCTACGTGTCACCCTTCTAAGACAAGAGCTGAGACTTGGATCTTCCAGAGTATTTCTCAGGCTGCCTTGAAGGTAACATGGGGAGGAAGAGCTCCAGCTCCAGTACGGGGGAAATGGCCTGGATCGCAGAGTCTGGTTCAGGAAGAAAAAGAAGCACCTGCATTGAAAGAGATGCTAAAAAAAGAACCCTCTTGCACTGTTGGTGGGAACGTAAACTGGCACAGCCTCTGTGGAGAACCAGTGTTGAGGCTCCTTAAAAAAAAAAAAATAGAGCTACCATATGACCCAGCAGTCCCCTCTCTTGGGCATATTCCTGGGTAAAACCATAATATTAAAAGATGCATGCACCCCAGTGTTTATTGCAGCACTGTTTACAATAGCTAAGACATGGAAGACACCTAGATGTCCATCAACAGATGAACAGATTTTAAAAATGTGGTGCATACATGCATACCCATTTTTTAATGGAATATTAAAAATGGGGTATAAAAAAATATATACTCAGCCATTAAGAGGACTGAAACTGGTTCATTTGTAAAGCATGGATGGACCTAGAGACTACTATACAATGTGAAGTAAGTCACAAAGAGAAAAGCAAATATCATATGTTAATGCATATATGTATAATCTAGAAAAATGGTATAGATGAACTTATTTGCAAAGCAGAAATAGAGACACAGACATAGAGAACATACATATGGATACCAAGAGGGGAGAGGGATGGAATGAGCTGGAAGATTGGGATTGATTTATACGCACTACTGATACTATGTATAAAATAGATAACTAATGATATCTGGGAAAGACTCATGCTGGGAGGGATTGGGGGCAGGAGGAGAAGGGGATGACAGAGGATGAGATGGCTGGATGGCATCACTGACTCCATGGATGTGAGTCTGAGTGAACTCTGGGAGCTGGTGATGGACAAGGAGTCCTGGCGTGCTGTGATTCATGGGGTCGCAAAGAGTCAGACATGACTGAGCGACTGAACTGAACTGTATGATATCTGATATAGCACAGGGACTCTACTCAATGCTCTTTGGTGACCTAAGTGGGAAGGAAATCCAAAAAAGATGGGATATATGTATACATATAGTTGATTTGCCCTGCTATAGAATAGAAACTAAACAATACTGTAAAGCAACTATACTCCAGTTTAGCAAAGAGATGATAGTATGGCAATGGGTGTTTTTTATTTACTGTCAATGGAAAATAGAAACTGTAAGATGTCTGAATTTACACACATACACACCTGTTCCTCAAAACGATGTTTGCTTACAGAGAAGCTAAAGAGTACAGTAGCCCTCTTTTAATGTAATGGAAAGATCTGTTAAGATTGTTAAAACTTTACAAGGAGAAATTGCCACAAAGGCTGACAGGAGTGAGGTTCAGTCCTTCAGTTACAAGAAGGGATAGAATTCTGGACCACCTACTTTGTCCCAGATCAGCAACTGCCCCAGGTGCTCTAAATAACGTATCTCATTTAACCCTAAGAACAACCCAATACCTTAGGGTTCTGATCCTTCACTTAAAGATGACAAACTGAGATTCAAAGAGGTGTAATAGCATTCTCAAGATTTCACAGGTCCATGATCTCATCAACCATTTGCAAGCTGACAATCTGATACTAACTTCTATCCTCACCTACCCCCATCCCAACCCCAAATCATCCCTGGGGGGAAGAGGGAACAGATAATGCATCTCCCCTACATATCAGTCTAAAGGCAGATGGGTTTTATAAATACTCAGTCCACCAAGTGATCAATTAACGTCCTCCCTTCCATAACCAGTCCCAGACTTCTGGAAGAGATGGGAAAATGTGGTGTCTTTTCAGAGCACATTGATATTCATCTCGATTGCTCTTCTCCTTCCTCACTCGAGCAGCACATAAATTACTGGCTCTGTTGTCAAATGCTGCATGTAATTGTGTTTAGCATAACATCCCAGGGGAAAAGAAAAGTCATCGGCTCTGCTCTGGGCAGAGACACGCCAGGGGCACTGGAATGGAAGTTGAAAGATGGATCCACCCTCTCGGCCCTCCTCCACCCCACCCCACCTCCCCTGGGGCCTGGGAGCCCAAGCTTGTCAGCAGCCACAAATAAGAATCCAGGAGATTAGAAACTGCAGAGTATGATGAGAGTGAAAAATTGCAGGAAAGAAACAGTGAGCTTTTTATTTGTTGAAGCATGCCAATTCAGACAAGTAAAATATTTCCACCTACTTTTCGATAGCCAAGAGGCAGGTCCTCTCAAGGTCTATTTTAGTAAATCAGTAAAAGGAAACATTATTTCTGTAATTACTATGAACAGTATCACGTAATAATGATCTCACTTACTTCCTGCTGCAGCTCTTAAGTAAAAGTCTCAAGTTAGAGCTGTTATCTGACTTGTCCAAGGTGACGCAGCTGGAAAGTACAGAGCTCTCCTAAACATTTTATTTTTCCCTGGACCGGCCTTTTAGAGCCCCATTTTTTCCTTATCCCAGAATTTACCTATTCCCTCAGGTGCCTGCTCCAGTAGACTGATCCAGTTGGAAAGCAACCGAAAAAGATGCAATCTTTGTAAAATCCCCAAAGAAATGGTCCTCTTGAACTCTGAAAAGAAATAATCCTCATCATCACTGTCTATCAGAATTAAGTTTGCTAATAAAATGAAAAACACACACACACACACACACATACACACAAAACCTATGACTGAGACAATTCTCTCACCTAAAAGCAGCTCTGGTAAAGAGATACGATGTAAATCAGGAACCCAGCTTCATCTGTCTGCTCTGTCACCCTCCGATCATAGCTTCCATTGTCAAGGTTCCTTTAGGAGCCAGATGGCTGCTGGAGCACTTGCCATCACCTCTGAAAGCCAGGCACCAGGAAGGAGCAAGCAGGGAAGGACAAATGGGCTGTCTCTCCTTTCAGGAGCCTTCCAAAATCTTCTGCCCACAAACTTCAGCTTGCCTGGTGGCCAGAAATGTTCACACGCTCACACCTAGCTTCAAGGGAGCCTGGCAAATGTGATGTACACTGGGCACACTGTCACCCTGAGATACACCAGGCATCTTTTCCTAAGGGAAGAAAACAAAATAAAGATAATGGGTAGCAAATAGCTGACTCTGACCCAATTGCCGTCACCCACACCCATCACCATCATCACTGCTCTTTACCATGGTCTTTCTATACTATACACCTTAGCTCAGTTCATCCCACGGCGATCATATAAAGGGTACCATTTTCCACACTGTACAGACAAGGAAACAGAGAATCCCAGAAGCTGAGTAACTTACACAAGGTCACAGAATTGAAATGTGGACCTGGAAAAGACACTTATTATTCATTATTTCTAATATCAAACCCCATAAAGTACCCACTTGACATAACTGTCTAATGTGATACAAGTGTGAAGAACTTTGCTCTTTAACCTGAAGGCAACTGTTTACACAGGTATAACATGACTGATCTCTCTATCTAGCTCCAAAGCCCAAGAATCTAACAACTGTACTAAACTTTCACCCTTCCATGGTCATTTCCTGAACGGAACTGTGAGAGAACAATTATGGAATCAGAGAACTCCCAAATTAGCCATGCAGGAAGCTATTTTGTATGCTTGAACATGAACCAACTATATCCCCCTCCAAAGTCTCACCCTAGAAGGTGATATTTTTTAGAGGAGGATATCAGAAAAGTTAATTTGGTAAACTCTCTCTCACACACATTCTCCCCTACATCCTTCACACACACACACACACACACACACACACACACACACTTTTCATCCTTCAATCAAGTGGCAAGTACCATTCTACAGAACAAACACCCAGTTTTTATGGAAAACAGTGTGGAAGTTCCTTAAAAAACTGAAACTAGAGCTACCATATGACTCTGCGGTCCCACTCCTAGGCATATATCTGGAGAAAAACATGGTTTGAAAGGATACATTCACCCCAGTACAGTCATTACTGCACTGTTTACAATAGCCAAGACATGGAAGCAACCCAAATGTCTATCAACAGAGGAACAGATAAAGAAGATGTGGTACGTATATACAATGGAATATTACCAAGCCATTTACAAGAATGAAATAATGCCATTTGCAGCAACATGAATGGACCCAGAGACTGTCATACTGAGTGAAACAAGTCAGAGAAAGAGATATCCTTTATGTGCAGAATCTAAAGAGGAATGATACAAATGACCTTATTTACAAGACAGAAACAGACTCACAGACGTAAAGGAATGCACTTATGATTATGGGGGCAGGGGGGAGCAGAGGAATAATTAGGGAGTTTGGGATGGACATCTATACTCTGCTATATTTAAAATGGATAATCAACAAAGACCTACTGTATAGCACGGGGAACTCTGTTCAGTGTTATGTGGCAGCCTGGATGGGAGGGGAGTTGGGGAGAGAATGGATACGTGTGTATGTACGGGCGAGTCTCTTTGCTGCCCACCAGAAACTATTACAGCATTGTTAATCAGCTATGCGTGTGTTTAGTCGCACAGTTGTGTCTGACTCTTTGCAACCCCACGGACTGTAGCCCTCAGGGCTCCTCTGTCCTTGGGGATTCTCCAGGCAAGAATACTGGAGTGGGTTGTCATGCCCTCCTCCAGGGGATCTTCCCAACCCAGGGATTGAACCCAGGTCTTTCACATTGCAGGCAGATTTTTTACCGTCTGAGCCACCAGGGAAGCTTATTAATCAGCTATACCCCAGTACAAAATAAAAGTTTAAAAAAAAAAAACACACTGTCATGCCCTCCTTCTTTGTCCTCAACTTATAGGTAAATATTCATTTCTCTCTTCAATTCATTCCTATTGGTCCTGAAACGTTCTTTGTAGTTATTTTGCTTAGGAATTCTTTCTCAAAACTATTTCAAGAGACAGAGGGTGATGTGGTTATAATCCCAACTCCTTGGCCTGCATACCCTCTGGCCTAAATGGATGTCACATTCCCAAATGCTGTAAGAAGGCCAGCGGTTAAAAAAAAAAAACACAGCTTCTCAGCTTCTACAGAGAAAGGTGAACATTCTTATTAAACCTGTAAGCAAAATGTCAGACTATGGAAAGCCTGAGCCGGTAGTATTCTTGCATCAGATGGCCCAGCAAGGAAGACCTGAAGGATGCCTAGAAGAGCTTCCCTTAATGCTCTGCATCAGGATGATGCCACACCAACAGCAACCACACCTGAAGATGCCATATATAGAACTGGACCAGACAACTCATTTCCACCATTTACTAGGCACCAGTTCAAGATACATACAAGTCCATACTAGGGATACTGGATCAAAAAAGCCTAGCACCCTGATTTCAAGTAATTCATAGTCTAGTGGGTGAGCCAAACACATGAATTAATAACCCCAGACCATGGACTCAGAGCTCTGCTTGCTGATGAATTAAGTGCTTACAACACTCAGAGGAGAAACATCAACTCCATGATAGGGCTATCATGGAGGACTGCCTGGAAGAGATGGCACTGGAAGATGGGCCTTCACTCCTGAAGTCACTCACAGGTTGTGAGCCTCCCATAGGGAACTTCAGTTCTCAGTCTTGAGCCTAATATAAAGGTTGTGCCCACAGTCCAAGAGTACGGCCAATTGCATGAGCAATTCACACTGACTTTCACGGAAGATTTGTTGGAGAGTTAGAGACACTGTTAAATCGTGCACAAAAGAGTAAACACAAATTTTTATACCCCTGTGAGATATTTCTTTTCCTTGCTCAAGTTTTTCTCCAGGTCCCAGCTGCATCATTTCTCCCCTCTCATCCCACGCACCCCTTTAATCTCTCCAACATCCCAAGTCATCAGTTCCCAGCCTCAGCTTGTGCATCAACTCAGCAAAAAAAAAAGAGAGAGAGAGAGAGAGAGAGAGGCCTAGGTTTGTAGAGAGCCTCCTGAGAAAGCCTTTCAGGGAATCATAACTGGTTATGCAGGAGACCCTGGGAGCATCTCTCCCTGCACTCCAGGCTGCTAATCAAAATGTTTACCCAACAAAAACCAGGGCTGAAAAAAGAGAAGTATCATTCTGCCTGCAAGAAAACAAAATGTTCTCTGTATCACTGCATGGAGAAGGACTTTTTTCCCCCAGGTGCAGAAGGTAGGAAAAACAGTTCAGGAAAGGAAATCACAAAACCAAGGAAACAGTAAAAAGGGACGTCCCACCGAGTGTTTGAGAAACAGCAAAGGTCTGGTGTGGCAGGAAGAAAGGGGGTAAAGACATGAGTCTGGAGGGCACGAGCAAGATAGATGAGGCAAGTCACCTCCTTCTGGTTCCAAGTGTGTGCTTTATTCTGGAACGTGACGCCACATCACTGCTCTGTGTTCCCAGCTTCCCAAGGTGTCACTGACATTTTTAAGGGGACAAATTAATTAGCCTGTCCCTTCTTCATGTTTTACTGCAAAGTGAAGAATAGAGATAGTTAAGTTTGGTTACAGCTTTAATGCTGTAGCTAGTAATGTGGGAATTATGTCCAATAATGTGTGTATGTATCCATAAATATAGAGAAAGAGGAAGGGAATGAGAATTGATTCTTCTGTTACATCTGCCTTATTTAGCTTTTAACTTAAATTGCATCATTCTGTTGATCCATTTAGATTCTGCCTATCCCCCCCCCACCCCTGCAAAACAAGATATGAGACAGAAATTGAAACAGTTAACCTTAGAAGAAGTATAATAAGACCTTTACTCCAGATAGAAGACAATAGCCACATACTTTATAAAGAGACTAGGGAAAGTGTGATATTAAAGAGTTCTGATAAGGGGACTTCCCTGTAGTTCAGTGGTTAAGAAATTGCTTTGCAGTGTCAGGCATACGGGTTCAATCCCTGATCAGTGAACTAAGATCTCACATGCCAGGGGGCAACTAACCCCTCATGCTGTAACTACTGAGCCCACACACCGCAACTAAAGAGTCCATGTGTCACAACGAAAGGCCCCACATAACTCAACAAAGGTCCCAAGTGCTGCAACTAAGACCCAACGGAGCCAGATAAAGAAATATTTTTTTAAAAGCTCTGGTAAGGAGCGCTATCACTAAGTAAACTGGATGACTTCCCAGCAGCAGGTTAAAAACATACATAAGCTTTCATTGGAAGGACTGATGCTGAAGCTCCAATACTTTGTCCACCTGATGCAAAGAGCCAGATGCTGGGAAAGATTGGGGACAGGAGGAAAAGGGGATGACAGAGGATGAGATGGTTGGGTGGCATCACCAACTCAATGGACATGAGTTTGAGCAAGCTCCAGGAGACAGTGAAGGACAGGGAAGCCTGGCGTGCTGCAGTCCATGGGGTCGCAGAGTCGGACACAACTTAGCGACTGGACAACAGAGGCTCTGAAATAAGGGAAATTACATATTCCAGAGAGTCTTTTACAAAGGAATTGTTTTATGGTTAAAGAAACATTGGCTGCTGAGACTTGTATCTTAAATTGTAAAATAACCCCCTTTACTCCTCTTTTTTCCAATACTGTGTTGAATCTTAAATTCCAACTTGCTTTCTTTGTTCTCACCCTAGATCCTCCTTATAGCGTGCTTGAAAAACAAAAACCACACACCAGCTCAAATTGGTACTTTTCAGGCAGTTGTTTCCATTTGACGGCAGTGATTGGTTTTGGCTTGCCCAGAGGTTCACTCTGACTCATAGACTGAAACATCATGACGCAGTCTTCCACCAGAGAATGCTAGGTGGGGAGCAGTGGAGCTCACCACCAAAAATGGAAAAATGAAAGAGTACCACTTCTCAATCTTTGTTAGCATGAAGATATAATTATGCGTTCTATGTTTTTCAGAGGCGAGGATCATGCCTGTCAGAACACCTCCTGGCTTGCAATCTTCTTGTCACCATCATCTAAAAGGAAAGCATCAATTTATTTGAGCAGCCTTTGTCAATGTGGGTCTGAGAGCATGCTGCGTGAAATAATAATGATTAGTATTAAATTAATGACGATAATAATAGCTACTGTTCATTGACTGCCTCCTATTCGAAGTGCAGCACTCTGCAAAGAGTGTGTTATTTAATTCTTACAACAATCTTGTTATTAATATTACAGAGAAGCTGAAGTCGATAGGGGTTAAGTAACTTACCTAATTCAAGCAACTTGCAAGACAAAATTCAAACCAATGTGCATCTCACTGTATGTGGAGTGTGGAATAACGCGATGAATGCTACGCTCAATAGGAATTTTACCACCATATAAAAGAGCAGGCATTTTCCTTCTATTCTGATTAGGGCCATATGCATCTTGTCCTTTTATTGATTGTCCTAGCTCAGACTATCTTCTTCAGTTGTGTTCTTCACTCATTCTAAGTGTATAGAGATAATACAAACTATGACAATATGATATAGAATTGAAACTATAATAATAGTTCAACTGCATTGAGCAGGGTTACAAGAATGTCTCCATACCTCTTAGAGCAGCTCCTAGACACACAAGTTCTTAGTAAGCATTCAATTCAGTTCAGTTGCTCAACTGAGTTTGACGTTTTGCAGCCCCATGCAGCATACCAGGTCTCCCTGTCCATCACCAAGTTTCAGAGTTTAATGAAACTCATGTCCATTGAGTCAGTGATGTCATCCAGCCATCTCATCCTTTGTTATGCCCTTCTCCTCCTGCCTTCTATCTTTCCCAGCATCAGGGTCTTTTCAAATGAGTCAGTTCTTCATATCAGGTGGCCAAGGTATTGGAGTCTCAGCTTCAGCATCAGCCCTTCCAATGAACACTCAGGACTGATCTCTTTTAGGATGG
This sequence comes from Madoqua kirkii, assembly GCA_006408675.1. NCBI lineage: Eukaryota > Metazoa > Chordata > Mammalia > Artiodactyla > Bovidae > Madoqua > Madoqua kirkii. The sequence continues at coordinate 24,456 of SJYC01145113.1, read as the reverse complement.
ACTGGTTGGATCTCCTTGCAGTCCAAGGGACTCTCAGGAGTCTTCTCCAACACCACAGTTCAAAAGCATCAATTCTTCAGCACAGCTTTCTTTATAGTCCAACTCTCATATCCATACATGACTACTGGAAAATCCATAGCCTTGACTAGATGGACCTTTGTTGGTAAAGTAACGTCTCTGCTGTTTAATATGCTGTCTAGGTTGGTCATAACGTTTCTTTCAAGGAGCAAAGTCTTTTAATTTCATGGCTGCAATCACCATCTGCAATGATTTTAGAGTCCCAAAAAATAAAGTATGTCATTTTTTCCACTGTTTCCCCATCTATTTGCCATGAAGTGATGGGACTAGATGCCATGATCTTAGCTTTCTGTGTGTTGAGCTTTAAGCCAACTTTTTTATTCTCCTCTTTCACTTTCATCAAGAGGCTCTTTAGTTTTTCTTTGCTTTCTGCCATAAGTGTGGTGTCATCTGCATATCTGAGGTTATTAATATTTCTCCCAGCAGTCTTGATTCCAGTTTGTCCTTCCTCCAGCCCAGCGTTTCTCATGATGTACTCTGCATATAAGTTAAATAAGCAGGGTGACAATATACAGCCTTGACGTGTTCCTTTCCCGATTTTAAACCAGTCCATTTTTCCACATCCAGTTCTAACTGTTGCTTCCTGGCCTGCATACAGATTTCTCAAGAGGCAGGTCAGGTGGTCTGGTATTCCCATCTCTTAAAGAATTTTCCACAGCTTGTTGTGGTCCACACAGTCAAAGGCTTTGGCATAGTCAGTAAAGCAGAAGTAGATATTTTCTGGAACTCTCTTGCTTTTTCGATGATCCAGTGGATATTGGCAATTTGATCTCTGGTTCCTCTGCTTTTCCAAATCCAGCTTGAACATCTGGAAGTTCATGGTTCATTTACTGTTGAAGCCTGGCATGGAGAATTTGAGCATTACTTTACTATCGTGTGAGATGAGTGCAATTGTGTGGTAATTGAGCATTCTTTGGCATTGCTTTCTTTGGGATTGGAATGAAAGCTGACCTTTTCCAGCCCTGTGGCCAATGCTGAGTTTTCCAAATTTGTTGGCATACTGAGTGCAGCATTTTCACAGCATCAGCTTTTAGGATTTGAAATAGCAACTGGAATTCCATCACCTCCACTAGCTTTGTTCATAGTGATGCTTCCTAAGGCCCACTTGACTTCACATTCCAGGATGTCTGGTTCTACGTGAGTGATCACACCATCATGATTATCTGGGTCATGAAGATCTTTTTAGTATAATTCTTCTGTGTATCCTTGACACCACTTCTTAATATCTTTTGCTTTTGTTAAATCCGTTCCATTTCTTCCTTTATTGTGCCCATCTTTGCATGAAATGTTCCCTTGGTATCTCTAATTTTCTTGGAGAGATCTCTAGACTTTCCCATTCTATTGTTTTCCTCTATTTCTTTGCATTGATGCTGAGGAAGGCTTTTTTATCTCTTCTTGCTATTCTTTGGAACTCTCATTCAAATGGGTATAACTTTCCTTTTCTCCTTTGCCTTTTGTTTCTCTTCTATTCTCAGCTATTTGTAAGGCCTCCTCAGACAACCATTTTGCCTTTTTGCATTTCTTTATCTTGGGGATAGTCTTGATCCCTGCATTTCCTGTACAATGTATTAGAGGAACTAAAAACAAAAGGAAAAAAAAAAGTAGACCCTTGACTGGTCCCAGCTTTGAGAACATCTACTCAATGAAACATCCAAATCCAGTTCCGATCAATCCAGAAAAATATGAATGACTCACATGAATCAATCCAAAATCAAGCTTATATAATATATGTGCTAATGAGTTAAAATGTACAAAACTGACAATCTTTCTAAACAGCCAAGGGAAATGGAAAGATTACCATGTTCTGGGCATACCAACTAGGTTTTTGAGGAGAAGAAAGACTTGATCTTGGCTTTAAAGATGTATAGAATTATTAGAAAAGGGGGAACAATATTATGTATGAAATGAATCTCTAGTAACTTCTCACTGATCACAAGCTGTGGTCCTGGAAAATAATGAATTTGACAAAACTGCATTGGCAAGACTGTGTTTTTAAAAATGAAAGTATCATGAAATCTACATTTATCTATCAATCCCTAGTTCAAACCATATACCCTCCAGAAAAGTGACTTATCCGAGGATCCGAGTTACTGCTGTACCAGACACGCATCTGCATGGCTCTTGTGCTCCATAATGTAACTTACCTGTGGATTAGGCTTGAAACCCAGCCCACAAACTCAGACATCAAGTGAGTGTAACTTTCTCTACTTTTTGTATAACTCAGCTGCAGCTCAAGATGGTATAATTTCTAAGGAACTTGTACAGTGCCAAAGCAGTTCATAAGAGTGGAATCTCAGGTTCTAAAGGCATCTCTGCATGTGAGTTGAGATGTCCATCCTCCTGCCTGGACCTAGATTTTTGGTCCAAGTGAATTGATCCTGGGTTACCCCAGGTCTGTCTCCATGTTTTCCAAGCTCAGATCCTCTCTCCATTATCTCCCTGCCATTTTATGCACAAGGAAACAAAACCATCTGTCTGCCAAAATCCCTTATGCATTTGCAGTGCTCCTCTCAAATTAGTATTTCTATTCCAGTTGCATTAATTTGACAGCAGTGATTGGCTTTAGTTTGCCCACAAGTTCATGTCTAACTCACAGACTGAAGCATCGTTGTGCTTCTCATGAGAGAATGCCAGGTGGGGGTTAGTGGAAGTCAGCACCAAAAATGGAAAAATTAAAGAGTACTACTTCTCAATCTTTGTTAGCATGAAAATATAATTATGCATTTCACACTTTTCAGAGGCAAGGGTCACATCTGTCAGAACACCTATTAACTTGCAATCTTTTTGTCACTATCTGTAGAAAGAAAAGCATCAATTTCTTTGAACACTCTTTGCCCATGTGGGTCTGAGAGCATGCTGCATGAAATAATGATTAGTATTAAACTAGCTGGTTTTAGAAAAGGCAGAAGAACCACAGATCAAATTGCCAACATCTGCTGGATCATCAAAAAAAGCAAGAGAGTTCCAGAAAAACATCTATTTCTGCTTTATTGACTATGCCAAAGCCTTTGACTGTGTGGATCACAATAAACTGTGGGAAATTCTGAAAGAGATGGGAATACCAGACCACCTAACCTGCCTCTTGAGAAATCTGTATTGCAGGTCAGGAAGCAACAGTTCTGTATGCAGGTCAAGGAGCAACAGTTAGAACTGGACATGGAACAGCAGACTGGTTCTGAATCAGGAAAGGAGTATATCAATGCTGTATATTGTCACCCTGATTATTTAGCTTACATGCAGAGTACATCATGAGAAATTTTGGGCTGGATGAAGCACAAGCTGGAATCAAGTTTGCCTGGAGAAATATCAATAACCTCAGATATGCAGATGACACCACCCTTACGGCAAAAAGTGAACTAAAGAGCCTCTTGATGAAAGTGAAAGAGGTGAATGAAAAAGTCGGCTTAAAGCTCAACATTCAGAAAAAAAGATCATGGCATCCAGTCTCATCACTTCATGGCAATTAGATGAGGAAACAGTGGAAACAGTATTAGACTTTATTTTGGGGGGCTCCAAAATCACTGCAGATGGTGACTGTAGCCATGAAATTAAAAGAGTCTTACTCCTTGGAAGGAAAGTCATGACCAACCTACAGAGCATATTAATAAGCAGACATATTACTTTGCCAACAAAGGTCCATCTAGTCAAGGCTATGGTTTTTCCAGTGGTCATGTATGGATATGAAAGCTGGACTATAAAGAAAGCTGAGTGCCAAAGAATTGATACTTTTGAACTGTGGTGTTGGAAAAGACTCTAGAGAGTCCTTTGGACTGCAAGGAAATCCAACCAGTCCATCCTATAGGAAATCATTCCTGAATACTCATCAGAAGGACTGATGTTGAAGCTGAAATTCCAATACTTTGGCCATATGATGTGAAGAACTGACTCATTGGAAAGGACTCTGGTGCTGGGAAAGATTGAGGGTGGGAGGGAAAGGGGATAACAGAGGATGGATGGCATCACCAACTCAATGGACATGAGTCTGAGTAAACTCTGGGAGTTGATGAACAGGGAGGCCTGGTGTGCTGCAGTCCATGGGCTCCCAAAAGTCAGACACGACTGAGTGACTAAACTGAACTGAACTGTGAACTAAGATTGATCTTCCTGGAAGGAAACCCATCCTCTCATTCTTCTCTGATATACTTTAATGGATTCCATTTGCCTTAGCATTACAAGTTTCTTAAGATGACTTCAGAAGTTCTTCGTTTGGGATCTAACTTTCTGGTGGGCTAATTATTTTCACTATCTTTACACCTCTTTCTTCCCATCATTACTGAATAACTTGCATTTTCTTAACAAACACAATGAGTTCTACTGTCTTGGAGGCTGTCGGGCATGCTGTTCAATCTGCTGTATAGTTCCATTCCTACTATGGTTTTTGGCCTTTCTTGTGTTGAGTTCAAGATGTGTCTGCAATATTAGCACATTAAGGAAAAGCTTGCCGTATCTGACTGAAAAGCTCTTCCCTAGTCTTGGTGCTTACCCCACCATAGCATGAATGCCTCTTTTCCATCTCTCCCATTAGACAGAAGTAGCTTTTAGGGAGATGTCATGTAATCCAATGAAATTTGCTCCCCATTGCCTGCAAAGTGTCTGATGTATAAATTTGTTCATATTGGTTGAGTGAAAGGCACAGTGAATTGGGGGTAATTTTATTAGAAGATTGAAGGGATAACAGTATTCAATAGAATGGGGACATAGAGATTGTTCAAGAGAACTTTCACATCTGATTAATTTGGTGATATTTAAAGTGACTAAAGAAGACAATTTAGATGCTAAAAATGAACTTTATTTAACTGTTCGTGAAGGAAATTGTTCCTATTTGGTGAGCTGCAAAATGGAATGGAAGGTGGAAAACTTTTATAGGATAGAAAATAAGACAGAGAAAAGTAGAAAATATCTGATTGGCTTGGACAGCATAGTCAGCCTTGTTTGGGGTGAGAGAGAACAAGGAAATAAGTACAGAGCCCAGAGATAGCTTGACTTTTAGAACTGGATGACCAGACATACTGAGTTTATACTAAAAAAATAGCATTTACAGTGACATGAAAATGAATCAAGTTTTGGTTTGTTGATGTGTCATCCCAGGCAGGGGCAGCTCCATCTTGGGCCTAGAAATTTATTTCTACATGGAGAGGACCTCTACTTGATGAAATAAAAAACTCAGAACTTTTTAAAAAGATGAGTTACCCACAATAGATTATCATGCCTCTGTTTTATGACACCTGAATCTTCTTATGAAGTTAAAATTTTACCTTCGACTTTTTATATGTTGTGATACTTTCACAGGTGTGTGTATGTATGATTTTTCTCAAAGTAAGTGAAACTTGCATCTTTTTTTTTAATCTCCTGAAGTTCCTGACAAAGTACCATGCACACAGTTGGCATTTTACAGATTTATGTTTAAGAAAGTATTTTTTGAATGAAATACTCTTGGAAGATAGGTTTTACAAAACTGTTAAAATTAAAAGCAAAATGATATCAAATCTATAACCCATTATTTTTACAGATTGGTCATAATATTTACTTTACATATAAAAAACTGACATTATGAAGGATGAGGCTATACCCCCTATTTTCTTTATTCTGTCAGTAGAATTAAGGGTTCTTCAACAAAATCCCATAGCTGGAGAATAGAAAGTATCCTGTTGTGGCTATCATTACCAGTGAATTTAAATAGCCTTATCTATTTGAATATTTAATATCAGCAGATAAAGTTAACTCTTTAAATGTTTAATTTTCAATCCAAGACTGTCATAGTATTTGTTTAATGTGGAGATAGGATTTAAGTATCAGAAGCTATGACAAGATTTTCTTGGAAATCTACACACAATTTAATAGAATAGTGATTTGCAAAAGGTAGTTCTTGAACCAGAAGCATGGGTGTTACGTAGGAACTCTTTAGAGATACAAATTTTCAGCCTCTGTAGAAAGTCAAGTCAGGTCTCTTTCTACCAGATCAGAAAGTCTTGGATGGGCCCAGGCAATCTATATTTTAAAAAGCCATCCAGGTAATTCTGATGTAAAATAAATTTTGAAATCTATTGGAATAAACTTTTCAGAGCACCAAGTAGTAAGATCAGAGGTGGCTATGGCACTTGAGGACCTCAGGATCTTTTAACCTTGAACTTTCCCTGGGAACTGCCAGTATATTTCCATGCTGCCTCTCCAGTGCCAAACTTTGACTTAGTCTACATTTTCCTAACAGCAGAAGACACCAAGAACTGTTTATTATGTATGACAAAAGGCCAAAAAAATACCTGACCTTGTTGATTTATCAAGTATTAGAATAACTAAGAATAGAAAACTTGTACAGTAAGTTTTTCCTCAAGTTCAAGATGACTGAAAATACATATACTCTTCTTGCATGCTATATGACTGCGTGAAAGTCGCTCAGTTGTGTCTGACTCTTTGTGACCCCATGGACTGTATATTCCATGGAATTCTCCAGGCCAGAATACTGGAGTGGGTAACTTTTCCCTTCTCCAGGGGATTTTCCCAACCCAGGGATCAAACCCAGGTCTTGCACATTGCAGGCGGATTCTTTACCAGCTGAGCCACAAGGGAAGCCTGTGTGACTGCATATGCAACGATAAAGCCACTGGATGGCCGGCAAATTTACATGTTTGGGCACAATATCAACCAGTTAATGAGATGCATTCTTCGGTACCTTTGAGGCAATCGCTATCTGTCTCTTTTTAAATGTATCAATTCAATTGTGTTCTTTTCCATTCTGTCTTTCTGATAATGTTGTTTTTGTTTTACTGTTTTCCTGTCCTCATCTCTCTTCTGATAGTTTCCTATATAGTAAGGGGTGAAGGAAATGGCAACCCACTCCAGTATTCTTGCTTAGATATTCCTGTGGACAGTGGAGCCTGGTGGGCTGCTGGTCATAGTGTCGCACAGAGTCGGACACAACTGAAGCGACTTAGCTTGTATGCATGCATTGGAGAAGGAAATGGCAACCCACTCCAAGATTCTTGCCTGGAGAATCCCAGGGACAGAGGAGACTGGTGGGCTGCCATCTATGGTGTCACACAGAGTCAGACATGACTGAAGCGACTTAGCAGCAGCAGCAACAAGGGGAGTTTAGCAGATTATTAAAGACTATTTTAGGAAATCACATCAATGTGATAGGTCCACTTATATCTTTCAAATGCTCAACAAGTTGATTGCTCATACTTTGCCTGACTTCAGTATTGGTTCCGCAGTCTTGTAACATTGCTTGTTGTTACTAATGTTCGTGTAACATTACTTGCTGACTACCCTATTTGTGTTGGTCAGTGACAAAAGTTACTTAAGAAACTTCACACTAGTTGTGGATAGTTTTGTTTTGGTGGATAATTTCCTTTTTGTTTAAACATCTCTGGAGAGGAATATGGCTTCTTTGAAAAAAATCAAATGGAAAGTAATTTCAACTCTTCAGATCAAAGAGCTGAAGCAAAATAAAAAATTTTATACATATGCATATTCTTATACATATCATATGTGACAGAGAGAAATGAAAAGTTATAGCTTCATTTTCTTATATCTCTAGGAAGCTATAAAAGTGCATATGTGACTCAGGTCATCTCATAAAGAAAAAATAATATGCAACATATAAAATACAGAGATGTTTAATAGGATTATAAAATCTGGACTGTCTACTTATTTTCTAGTAGCAAATTTATTCATTATTGTCACTATTAATAATAGTAATATCATTATGAATCTGTGAATATATTAAAAACCCCATTATTTGCATTATCCACAAAAGATAATTTTCCCTCTGGGATTTAATTGTGGCTTTTGAAGGAGAGAATTGAAATCATTATGAAGTGCTGCCAGATTGATACCTTTCTGCTCCTGGGTCTACTACTCATTAATATTTATGTAAGGATTTTACTTTCTATGTGAGAGGAGTAGGTTAAGACTTGTGTGATGTGTTGAAAATGTAAAAAGGTGATATGCAGCCCAATGTTCTCACACTTGGATCTGTAGCCAGTTTGGGAGGAGGACGCAGCTCTTCTTTGAGTAAGAAAATATTATACCTCCGTTTTTGTTTTGTTTTTGCCCACAAGTGCAACGGAAGGCTAATGGAGACTGTCTTCTCATGCATCTCAGGAGGTCTCTGGTTTACTAACTGGAGAGAGAGCCGAGGCTCAGGATAGTAGTGTCAGGACAGCCAGTTTAACCTCGCTCCATCATTTGTGACAATGTTTACTTACTGGTACAGGGCACGTCTTGCTTTTGTTTTGGGCTAGTGTGGCATTCTCTTCTGTTTGCTTTCTCTCAGCTGAGCACAAGCCGTTGTGGATAAAGCAAGACAATCCCTCCTGAAGTGAGCCACATAAAACTTTTGGTCTCTTTGGCTGGCACACACATCCATAGGCATTGTAAAAATTTCACAATATATAGCAGTTAAGTCTCTTTTTTAGCAGTTGTCAACTACTTATTAACAGATGTGAGTGAATTAAGGGAGGCACAGACATTAATTTCTCCAGAGAACACAAATTTCCAATTACGATGTTTGTGTGTCTGAGTGTATGTTAATAGAGAACTTCCCAATTTTTATTTAAGAGATCTCATGTACTAATCGGATGAAAAATTCACCAGGACTAGACAAGAACTAGAGATGGTAAGAAAGAGAATTCAAGATAGAGCTGTCTTTTGTATGAGTCATAAACTTAGGTCCTGACGTAGAAGCTTCTGAGTCAGTTCTGAACCACTGCCCCTTTCCAGTAATAACGTGGGGATCAAATAAAACATCCTCCAAGGAGGCATTTAGTGGTGAGCTAAGGCTGCGAGCCTTCAAGGACATTTATCTCCATAGTAGCAACGTTTGACTCTTTGTGGTTTCCACAAATCTCTGTAAAAGGCATTGATCGCCACTGTCACTATGATTAGAGGAAGCCCTGATACGTAGCGTGTTTATGATTAAAAATACACACACAAAAAACAATTTATACACTTAACACGTCATGAGAAAGATTTCACTTTCTTAGGAAAAAATAAATTTTACTTTTTAAAGAGGTGCTTTCTATTTTTGATGTTTTTCTTTCATCGCTTTGGCAGTTATCTGAGAATCATCCCAGTCTGAGGGCCAGGCAAGTGGCCCTTGGTCTGTGATCTTAACCAGTTCACTTGACTTCTCTGGCCCTCATCATTGTGTCTTTAAAATAAGATTGTTGTTTCTTTAATATGTTTTCCACCTCCAAAATTTGTACAGTTCTATGATATAGCCATTGTTCCACATCGCTCTTCCAATAGGCATTTCAGAGTTTGCTCTGAAAAGTCAAGTGTTCCTGGAATGATTATCAGACATTTTGCCCACACCCAACATTTGTTGACAACCTAGTATGTAATTGAAAATGGTAATCACGCATGAGGAAAGAAACGTAGAAAACAAAATTGTATAACATGTCATCTTTGACCTCTTGGAATTTTGTAAGGAAAAATGTTAAATTCCATAAGGAAGTTACAAAGTGTATTATCATATACAACAGGGATTCTCAGCATCCCACTTTTGACATTTGAGACAGAGGGATGGTTCTCTGTTGTGAGAGATTTCCTGTGCATTGTAGATGTTTGGCATCATCCATAGTACAGTTAGGCACCAGTAACCTTCCTCCAATTTCGATAGAAAAAAATGTCTCTGAAGATTTCAGAATGTTCCCTGAGAATCAAAGTTGCCCTGGTTAGTAATCATTGCACTAGAGGAAAGCAATAACATCTGTGAAATTTTCAGAGAAGGCTCATTAGAGAGGATTTATTTGACCTGGGTTTTAAAATATGAGGGCTAATGAAGGCTACACATACATGTTGTATTCGTATCAATACTCTTGCTGTTGCAGAACATGCAGTGTTTAGAGGCGATGGTGAGAAGGGGGTTATAAATAAGGATAGTGGTTGAGCATCAGCTTTGGAGTAGGATAAAACTAGATTCAAGCCCTGAATCCAAAACAAGTCATGTGGCCTTGGTCAGGTAATCTAATAGTTTCTATCTGTGATAATGATAAATGTAATATATAAAGTCTGATAATAATAAATGTAATATAGAAAGTTCTTGAAATTATATGTGTGTGTGTGTCACAGTAGATTAATTGCAAAATGTCACAGTAGATTAACTGCATATGCTAGTGTGACATGACATCCTGTGGGACATATATATGTCCTTAGCACTGTGTCTGTCATAATAAGCAAGTGGAAGGATTATCTTGGTGAATCATACATCAACTATAGGGTGTTGACACCCTAAACTCAGCCCATGAATTGTGAGTTTTGTTGTAAGTATCTTGTTACTCGTGGGGCTTCATTGGTAGCTCAATAGTACACAATCTGCCTGCAAGTGCGGGAGGCATGGTTTTGCTCCCCAGGTCAGGAAGATCCTCTGGAGAAGGAAACAGCAACCCACTTCAACCCATGGACAGAGGAGCCTCGTGAGCTACAGTCCATAGGGTCGCAGAAGAATTGGGCATGACTTGGTGACTAAACAACAACAAATGGTGTTATTCATAGTGAAATACTAACATGTGAGTGGTTTAATTTTATATTCATGAGATTAAACAATATTTTTAATATTTACCTCTAACTCATTGATAAACTTTCTTGAGTATTAGAGAAAAAGTGGAGTTAAAGCCAACATGTGATAGTTGAGTTTAGTGCTGCATGTGTTGATGGAGGGTTATCAGGAGCAAATATTAATGTGCATCAGGACTGGGAGCTACTGCTTAGGTGATTGCTGAGGCTGGAATTAATAAGCTGCCCTTGCCTAGCTGACCAAGTCTAAGTGTGTTATTACATAATGACCATGAAACATGGAAGTCAGCCCTCATCAAGGAGGTCCTCATAATGCTGGAGAGAGATAATGCTTGGAATAATCAAATGTTTGGCTCTGGGCTTGTGCTTGGGCACCAGTCTGAGGAAAGGAGTAGGACATGAAATTAAAATCTTGGATTGTTGTTGTTTTTGTTGAGTAGCTAAGTCATGTCTGATTCTTTGCAACCCCATGGACCGCAACGTGCGAAACTTCCCTGTCCTTCACCATTTCCCTGAGTTTGCTCAAACTCATGCCCATTGAGTTGGTAATGCCATCGAACCATCTTGTCCTCTGTTGTTCCCTTCTCCTCCTGCCTTCATCTTTCCCAGCATCAGGTTCTTTTCCAATGAGTTGGTTCTTCACAAAGTATTGGAACATTGGCATCAGCGCTTTCAATGAATATTCAGGGTTGATTCCTTTTAGGTTTGACTGGTTTGATCTCCTTGCAGTCCAAAGGACTCTCAAGAGTCTTCTCCAATACCACATTTTGAGGGCATCGGTTCTTTGGCACTCAGCCTTCTTTATGGTCCAACTCTCATATCCATACTTGAAAAACCATAGGTTTGACTATATGGACCTTTATTGACAAAGTGATGTCTCTGCTTTTTAATATGCTGTCTAGGTTTATCATAGCTTTTCTTCCAAGCAGCAAGTGTCTCTTAATTTTGTGGCTGCAGTCACTATCCATAGTGATTTTGGAGCCCAATAAAATAAAATCTGTCACTGTTTCCATTGTTTCCCCATCTATTTGCCATGAAGTGATGTAACCAGATGCCGTGATCTTATTTTTTTGAATGCTGAGTTTTAAACTAGCCTCTTCACTCTCCTCTTTCACCTTCATCAGGAGGTTCTTTAGTTCCTCTTCACTTTTTGTCATCAGGAAGGGTGGTGTCATCTGCATATCTAAGGTTATTGATATTTCTTAATATTTTTCAATAAACTATAGTTACCTATTCAAGTTATTTTGTTAACATTGCCTTGACTCAGGTAATTATAGTTATTAAAACCAAATTTCCGGTTTTGAAACTTCTGCAGTTTCAGTGGATTCAGTCTTGGAATAAGTGGTCATAGTAGAGCTAAAGTAAGGCAGAGTCATATAATGCTTAAAACTAACAGCAGTCAGTTCCCCAAGGTGAGCATCTCTTCCAGACATTGCATGTTTTATTTCAATGGAGGAAGATTTTACTCTATGATCTGTTAAGTTTGAGCCTTGTTCAATGATCAGTCCTTTATAAGACTGCTGCTTCAAGCAGAATGTTGCTCTGGTGCCAAACCCTGAAAAACACACGTGTGACTATTACTAACAAGTGGCAGCTCCAGCCGTGGCTACTTAGCCATCCCTGGGAGAGGCTTGCCTGAGGAGAAAGGTGATTAATGTCACAATAAGAGATTAATTGCATATGTTCTGTGTGACATGACATCCCATGGGACTTAAGAATATGTTTGTGACTTTACAAAGCATACTGTAAATACCAGGCTCAGCTTTGGCTGTGACCCTGCCAAACACAGGGCTGATGTCATTTGTCATACTCAGACATTGCCTTTTAAAAGCGTTCTTGTTCACACTGCAACCAAGGTGTGATGTGTTTGATGGCTCTGAGGAAGTTTTTGTTTTTATAATAGGTGATAGAGAAACAGAAAGACAGCAGAAGAGGGATGAGGGAGTGGGCCATGGGAGGGAGGAAAAACATGTCACTCCTGGGAGTGGGGGAATGGTGGTCTTGCTGTTTGATTAATGAAAGTTACTAGACAGATGTTCTTGTATCTTCCAAGGCTCTCATCAGTTGACCTATGCTTAATGGAAAACCTGTGAAAGAGAATCCTTTTGAGAGAAGACAACCTCAGAACCTGCCAGGGAGGGGTTAGGCATTGCCAGTGTTTAACTAACGTATCTTGAAATTTTCATTGGCAGGGAAAATAGTGAATTGTAGGGACTCAGAATTTATTATATATATTAAGAAGAATAACTGTACCATTTCACTATGGTCCAGTTATTAGCATATTAGTTTCACAACCTTCTATCTTTTGACTTCAGACTGGAATTAAGAGTCAGTATTTGGATCAAATATGTATCTCATGTCTATTTTCTGAGTGATCTGGTTTTTTTTTTTTTTCCTAATAATCAACACTCCTTGCTGTGCAGCCTAAATTATTGGTTTGCCTTACTGAATTTCCAGCTCTGGTTAGAGCTTTGAATATCTCAGACTGAATAGAATCAAAAGATATTCTTACTTATAGCAGACAGATGTTCAAAACATAAAACCTCACCCCATAGGTGATTGGGTATATTTCCATCCTTCTGGCCACTGCAGTGACCAGCAGTGGCTGTAGTCCATTAAATAATTAATGGTATTTTGATTAATACTCCTTCTACTGAGTCCCAGGAGCTTAGTTTCATTAATGCCTTTGCCTATTTCTCTTTCTGTGCTTTAACACAATGTGCAGCTTCTCAATGGGCTTCCCAGGTGGCGCTAGTGGTAAGCCTGCCAATGCAGAAGACATAAGAGACAGGGGTTCAGTCCCTGGGAAGATCCCCTGGTGAGGGAATGGCAACCCGTTCCAGTTCCAGTATTCTTGCCTAAAAAGTCGGACACGACTGAAGTGACGTAGCATGCGTGTACACATGCAGCTTCTCATGGCTGATAGTTTAAATCCCTAGGGTAATAGGGAAGGTGTGATGAGATAATGAAAGTACTTCAAGGGGAATAGAGGTTTACTCTCTCATTGCTTGAGTTATTGTGACTATGTGTATTCTGAGCTGAAGCAGAGTGTGAGTTCCTATGTATAGGGCTGAATTATGTTATCATTGTAAGAGGCTGACCTCTCAGCTCTAGAAGGTGATAATTGATGAGGGTAAGACTTGCAATATTCTCTCTGCCTCTCTCTCCTGTGCTCTGTTGAACTTGCCTTTGTCCCAACTCCTGTATTTATTTCTGTACTTCATTTCTAGCCTCAGTTTCTTCTTTGATATGTTTTGTTTTCAAATTTACTTTCAAGTTTTGAAGATGAGGATTGTGCTATCAATAGGAAGGACAAATATGGTTTGACATGTCAGTCTTGCTATGAGTGAAATTGTTTACTTCTCTGTGATTGTCTTTATCTTCATTAAAAATTAGTCCTTCTTTCCATTAATTTACTCATTTATTTATTCTCAACAATTCTTTATTGCACATTCACTGAGTATTAGATATTGAACTAAGAGGAGAAAGAATAGGCTTTAGGTACTTACAAATAATTGCAAGGAAATGTGATTAGTGTTATGAAGAGAATATTTGCCAAGTGCTAATAAAACCCAGTAGAAGGAATTGCTAACAAGTGGAAATTTTAGAGAAAGTGCCACAGAGCAGTGATGTTTGAGATAAAATCTGATGGAATAGTAGGTGGGTAGGCCCACTGTAGTCAGTGACATGTTCAGGAGCATAGTAACATACAGGAGCCTTTCAGTGTGGCATTGAATTAGGAAAATCATTTAATTTGATCTGACTTGAACAGAAGATCAAAATGGAGTGATTAGAGATAGGGTTAGATAGCCATGTTGGCTGGGACTCTCTATTAATTTTCCTTTTGAAGACTAACATTGGTATAAATATGTCATTTGGATTCAAAAGAGAAAGAAATTCAATAAATGGAGATCTATAAAGAGAAATTAGTAATAATTCCAGCATAAATAGAAAATTACTCCTAGCCAAGGCTATGGTTTTTCCAGTAGTCATATGTGGATGTGAGAGTTAAACTAGAAAGAAAGCTGAGCACCAAAGAATTGACGCTTTTGAACTGTGGTGTTGGAGAAGACTCTTCAGAGTCACTTGTGCAAGGAGATCCAACGAGTGCATCCTAAAGGAGATCAGTCCTGGGTGTTCATTGGAAGGACTGATGTTGAAGTTGAAACTCTAATACTTTGGCCACCTGATGTGAAGAGCTAACTCATTTGAAAAGACCCTGATGCTGGGAAAGATTGAGGGCAGGAGGAGAAGGGGACAACAGAGGATGAGATGGTTGGATGGCATTACTGACTCAATGGACATGAGTTTGGGTAAACTCTGGGAGTTGATGATGGACAAGGAGGCATGGCATGCTGTGGTTCATGGGCTTGCAAAGAGTTGGACATGACTAACTGAGTGAACTGACTGAGTGACTGAAATAGAAAATTATAATCTGTAGAAGAAATATATGTAGATGGTAATATAAGGGCAGGTGAACTTTAGTCTTGTGTTGGAAGGTTAGAAATTTTATTTTGGATGTTGATATGTTGAGCTAAGATGTAGAGTTGTAAGTTTCACTTAGATTAAGGAGAGGAAATGAACGTTTTCTTTAAAAAGGTAGGACAGAGGTGAAATCTAGTTATCCTTATACATACATTAGGAGAAGGGGGAGAGTACAATTCGATTGGTGTTGCGGAAATAAAACATGCTGCCACTGCTTCTGCTAAGTTGCTTCAGTTGTGTTGAGATGTAGGAAAAACGATGCTAAAACATAGAACCAGATCATGATGGATCTTAACATTCCATGATCAGAAGCTTGAGCTTTGTCTTACAGGTGTGAGGAACGCTGAAAGATTTCAGTTAAGGAGTTGACAGGTAGATCTGCTTTTTAAAGAGCTTACTGTTTGATCTGTGTAGAGGATGGATTTGAGGTAGGCAAGATTTAGAAACAAAGACTTGAATGCAGGCCTTTGAAAAGTCTTAGGCAAGAAAGTGTAAATCAGTTTGGAATAACTTGGATAGAGTTTAGATATAGTCACCAACTCAAATCAAGTGTTTGACTATGTTTTTAAATAAGTGTTAGTGTGTGGGTTTGGAATTTTTTCAGAAGTGGACCATAAGATGAGAATGGAAGCAAAAATAGTGTAGTGTGGAGAGGGAGAAAATGCCAGCAGGGAAATGGGGAGGTAAAACAGGGAAGGAAATTTGGCCAATAAAGGGCACATTTTCAAGCAAATACCACTATGAGTAACTGGTGCAGAATCCTACTGAGTGACTTTGGAAAGCAACATAGAACATATGCTTTAACATTATCCCACCCCAGGGAGACTCTGGACCCAGATGATCGTGTAGAAGGCTCCTGAATTCCCCTCCTCCCATGGAGACTCTGACTATACAGCTGCAAATGGAGCATTTCCCTCCCTCTAAGAGAAATATAGACATTAATTGAGTTACTCCAATATATCAGGCAATGGAGAAACTGTCTGCATCAAGATAGATAGCAAAAGTTGAGATTCATTCTCACCATAAACCCCACCTTTGGCATAGCAGCATTCATCAGGAAGAAGCCACCAGCTACTCCATGAGTAGTGAAGGGTTTGGGTTGCATGTCCAGCACTCTAGTTTTTAAGGCTATCATCTGAGGAATGAACCCCCAAAGAATCTAGTTTAAAAAGTCAGTAAGCCTTGCATTCACAAATCTAATAGTATTATAGCAAACAAACAGGTTTAAATGTTACAGACGCACTGTTCATGACTATACATCCAGACTCAGCCCAGAGGGAGTAGATAAAAACACTGTCTCCCAGCTTTTTCCTGGAAAGAGTCTGACTGCCTAACTTCCAGCTGCTGCCAGAGGGTCCAGCTTCTAATCAGCTTGCATCTAGATGCTGATTGTAGTCCTCCCAGTATCCTGAAAGAGTTGGTAGAACTTTGCCCTTTGTCTCTCTCTGGTTCATTCCAACAGTAAGACCAAGTTGCCAGCTTCCCCTCAGAAGGTGCTTGTTATCATATCTAGCATCCCAGTTCTTATGGCTACCACCAAAGGCATATGCTCCCATATCACCTAGCTTTGGGGACTGATTGGTATTGGCACTCAGTCCCCAGGACCACACTAAAAAAGTGGTTGTTCTGTTTGGGCACATAAGCTGTCTCAGTGGCTATACCCTTTGACTTAGCACAGAGTAAGTAAGCAAAAATATCCAGCTCATGGTTTCCCCCTGATAGGGGCTAGATTGCATATCTAAAATCTTGATTTTTCAGCTGCTGCCTTAAGGTTGGGCTTCTGATTAGCCAGTATTGGGAAACTGAAGGGGTAGGCAATTAACAATCCTCATAAAGACTGGACAGGTGTATGGCCATTTTCCATTCTTTGGGACACTGATGGGTCTTGGCACATTCCCAACAGCTGGAAACCAGTAATAACAAAGACAGTGGATTAGACAATCAAAGGTTTAAGAGGCAACCAGGACTTGGGCCAGGCTGATTGACAAGGTTTATCTCCTACATGTGATCAGTGGGAGAGGATTGGGAGAGGTGACTGTTTTATCTAATGCATAGAAAACAATACATGGAATCAATGAAAATGAAGAAACAGGATAATATGCAGGATAATATGGAAGAGCAAGATAAATATCCAGAAACCAATCTTAATTAATAAGAAATAAGTGATTTGCCTACTGAGGAGTTCAAAACAATGGTCATAAGTTCATTGAGATCAGGTCAATGAAAAAATAAAGTGATAATTTCAACAGAGTAATAAAAAATATTTTCAAAGTAACAAGCAGAAATTATAGAGCTAAAGAATAATATCTGAACTGAAGATTTAAGTAGAAGGATTCAATAGCACACTAGATCATGTGGAATAAAGGGTTAGTGAACTTGAAGATAGGGCAGTAAGAACTTAATCAGAGGAGGGGGAAGGAAAAAAAGAGCAAAGATAACTTAAGCAACTAATGGAGCACAATTAGATGGACCAATACACACATTATAGAGGGCTTAGAAGGAGGAGAGAGAGAAACAAGCAGAAGCATAATCAAGAATAATGGCTGAAAACTTCCCTAACTTGGCTCTCAGATCAAGGAAGCCCACAATGTACCAAAGAAAGATAAATCAAAAGACACCCATACCTAGACAGTTAAACTGTTAAAAGTTAAAAAGTCAATCTTAAAGCAACGAGAGAAACACAATTTGTTACATACAAAGGAACCTTTATAAGACTATCAGTCTGAGTGAACTCTGGGAGATGGTGATGGACAGGGAGGCCTGGCGTGCTGCCATTCATGGGGTCGCAGAGTCGGACACGACTGAGCGACTGAACTGAACTGATGCTGCATGTCCAATATGAACTAGAGATGGGAGCACTCTTCACGTTATAATCAATCCAGAACCCAGGCTGATGGAGGATGCATATCATGATCTTACTAATCTCCATAGTCACTATAGCAGGAGGAAAGAATTTTGACAAGTCCTATACTGCTTATTGGGCTTCTCACTGGTGCTAGTAGTAAATAACCTGCATGCCAATGCAGGAGACATAAAGAGACTTGAGTTCGATCCTTGGGTTGGGCAGATGCCTGACAAGGGCATGGCAACTCACTCCAGTATTCTTGCCTGGAGAATCCCACGGACAGAGGAGCCTGACGAGATAAAGTCCATAGGGTCACAGAGAGTCAGACATGACTGAAATGACTTAGCATTGCAAGTGCGTACTGTTTCTAGCCAGAAGTGACACACTTTAAAACCTGTTCACATTTCATTGAACAAGTCAAATTACTTGATCATTCCTAACTTTAAGTGGGCAGGAAAATAATACTGTCTTATGCTTAAAAGGAGAGAGAGAATATTTGTGTACAGTCCCAGTGACTGCTTTTTCTTGGGCTTCTGTGATAATGTACTTTTCCATTTGGGATCTCCTTCTGTTTTTGTGCTTCCTCTAGTTGTAGCCTGCTTTACCTACTAGATGTCTTCATATTCCAAGTTTGGTTCTCAGCCGCTTGTTCTTTAGTTGTTTCCCTAAGTACCTGCCCTTTCTTCTCTTTTCTTCAGGTAATTTCCAGATTCCAGATACATATCTTGACATCACGACTTTCTCCAGTCCCAACTCTTAATGTATACCAAATATTTCCACTGTTTGTGTTGCTTTTACCTCAGTTGGAGAGAATTCAAAACAGTAGTCATGAATTAATATCCACTTGCATTGCTCTATTTCTGTTTTTCCCCTGGTAGATTCTATCTCAAAAACTCAGGAAAAGCTTCTCCAAAGAACTGAGAAAGAAGAATTACAAATCCTCAAATATTTTCTCCTAGATAGAATGAAAAATAATATCTATATAGGAGAACTAAAGGGCAGGGGACAACAGAATGAGCATTTGCAAATTTGTGACTGTGAGGAAGTGGGAAAGAAAAGAAAAATAGCCCAAAGTTGAATAAAAATATAACGAAGGATAGTGATGGAACTGTGGATCACAGATAGAGCTTTAAGTGAGGTGGGATGGAGAAAATGGGAAAGGAAAAATGTGAAGGACGTTGGATTTATGAGTCACTCACTATGAACAGAGCAGGTTCCTATCTTGAGGGGAGTATGATGGATAACTGGTGCAGAACTGATACTGCTTATATGTTAATTCTCCTTAAAACTGTCAGGAGGAGCTCTTCAGGTTGTTGGGGATCATTTCAAAAGCCCCAAGGCCACTGTAGGAAGGAGAATGGGAACGAGGAAGAAGCTTTATACGGTAGGAGTGAGGGTGGTGGGCGGGGAATAACTTGGGGGAGGGGTGCTGTAAATAGAGTCTCATTAGCACAGTCAGGCTTGGAGCCTGATTAATTATGGAGCACTTGATAAATAACGCCCTGAAGTGATGGAAATCAGGAGAAAAAGTACAGATAATTGAATGGATTGAAGAACTGGCAGTATTGAGAGCATCATTAACATATTTTGCTGTCCCTGTTGTTCTTGGAGTCTGCCCTTGTCACAGTTGACTCTGGGCTTCAGCAGCTGCACATTTTGGTGGAAGAGAGGAAGTGGAGACAGGGAAGGATGGGAGAAAGTAGAAGCTGTTGTCCTTTATAGAAACCCACAGGTCCACTGGGGTTTGCAGCCAGTCTTGTCCTCTGGAGCAGCAGGTGCTTTTCTCTCTTTGCATCATGCAGAATTAACTTTTTCCTTGTTTCTTGTAGAAATCAGGAAAGCAGTTCTCAGCATGGGTCATTTTTTATTGCTTTTGGAAAGCCAGTGCACATCACAGATCTCCTCTGAAGCTATCCCTGTTGGTGGTCAATTGCCTTCTACCCTGAATCAGACAAGTCAAGTTCTGTTGTAGACAATGGAATAAAATATCATCCACAGATGAGGTCTGAATAGGTATCACTTTGCATGGCACTGTGCACAGGACTTTGAAACAGTTTTTTTTGTTGTTGTTGTTGTTTTTTTAGTTATCAAACTTTTCTGTTCTCCGTCTAGATACCTGGGCTTATTAGGTATCTCTGTGGCTTTTTATGAATGTAATGGCAATAAAATTAAGAGAAAAATTGCAATCCAGGTACTTAAAAGTGAAAGTTGCTCAGTCGTGTCCAACTCTTTGCAACCCCATGGACTATACAGTCCATGGAATTCTCTATGACAGAATACTGGGATGGGTAACCTTTCCCTTCTCCAGGGTATTTTCCCAACCCAGGGATCGAACCTAGGTCTCCCGCATCACAGGCAAATTTTTTTATCAGCTGAGCCACAAGGGAAGCCCTGGGGCAAATCTGATGAAACAAATTGAGAAATGGTAGTCATTTCTCACCTCTCCCTGAAGGAGGAAAGTAGATCTCTATCCAGAGAACATGTTGCACTTGTGCATGAAGACGGAGCTGCCTTCTGAGACCCACATATGTTCCAGATCACTGGGATATTGCCTGACATACTCATTTCTTTCTATGGCCTGCAGCAGGGTGGTCTGGAGGTGGGAGGTTGAACAGAAAATGCTGGGGTCTTAGGAGGAGCAGCTGCCTTTGGCTGGCTTTTAGTGCTGATAATAAAATAGCTTGGAAAGTGTCACGTGAGACAGCACTATTCTATAGAAAATACTGCCCCTTGGGATACTGCCAAGCTTTATCTATCCCAAGTGTTTTTCTACTCAGTTAAATTTTTTCTTGTCTTTCTCTTTCATTTTTGTTAAAGAAATAGAAAAACCAGTCCAGATAGAATAAAAATTGACCTGAATGCTCATTAGAACACATGCTTACTCAGTCTCTCTTAAGATTTATTTTATTTACACAGAAAGTGCAGTAAAACTTCCTTCTACGATAGCCTCAGGATATGAATAAACCTAGTGGCAGGACTCTGGAGAGTGTTCCTAGGCAAATGGATAGAGGGAGGCACAGGAGTAGCCATTAGCAGCAGTGTTTCTCTATAGAGGTCGTTTCCTAAAAGTCTTAAGCTTCATCTGCTTTGCTTCAGCTCAAGAACTTTTGTTTTCCCATCTTAGTAGAAAGTCTATTCAAAGATTACTTTTAAAAAAGCATGCTCATATTTCTCTTGGTGTTAGAAAATGTTGTCTCGTGAAATTTTCCCAGGTGAATCATATACTTCGTCTTTGGTATAACTAGACTGTTGTAGAATTGTTTGTGTATTAAAACTTGCCAGTCAAATCATGTCAAACATCTACATGGAACAGGGCAACATATCTATCCCAAATCTAGTGTGACTAGATCTTGACAAGATGAGAGTGTAAAATCTCACAAGTCCCAATAACCCAGAAGACTAGCCGTGTAATTAATCTGGAACATTCAGGAAGAGGTCTTATAATTCATCCTAAATTTTTTAACTACTAAGGCAGCTTCCCTATTATGTTTTTTGTCTGAATCTGAAATTAAGGTTTATACAACAGCAATGACTACTCCTATTTTTATTGGGAGTTCTTCTTGTTTTGGCTTTTGTTGTTGCTGTTCTTGTATCTGTTCAGTTCTGGCATTTCATGGTTTATGCTCAAGCACAGCTCAACAAGAGTCTATGAAAATAAACTTCTAGCTTAGCCAAAATTTTTCCATGTTGAACATCATGCTTACTCCACTGATCTGTTGCAGAGTCCCCATGGAAATTCCTGGGATGATGTAAACTCATCTTTCAACCTCCTTGGACCACTGGTGAGGGGGCTGCATGAAAAGTATACTTCAAGAACTAAGTAAAAGAGTTCTTATTTTTTCTTATTTCTCACAGATTCACTTTTCAGAAATTAGAAATGACACTGAAATTAACAACTTGAAATTGCAGTAACTTACATGCTGAAGACATGACAATGAGAAGTTCTTATTTTACTTTTCCCCAAATTTTGTGAAGAATTATAATGAAAAACATCATAACAATCTGGACAATGACTGTTTGAGACTATACTTTTCCCTTAGTAACCTTTTCTTTGTTGAAATTGTCACTTATCTCAAGAAGTGTTCTCAGGAATATAGCTATCTGTCATGATTTATCTAATCATGATTGTTAATATTAAGCCTATATCTCAGCATGCCCCTCTTACATCTCGATCTTAACTCATAGAGTCACATACTTACTTATAACTTGATATGAGGGAGACCACAATGAGACACTGCCATAATTGAAATGGAACAGATAGATTCTGAAGGGAGTCAAATGATTTCTTCTCATTTTCTACTTACTGCCCCTCACAGTATCATTTTCACTTATAAATAATATCCTATTGTGTATATTAGTTCCAACTGTGGTTACTTGTATATTTTTAAAATCCTCTTTGACTTTAAATAACTTATTTAATAAAATTTCCTTTTAAGGAAATTTCTTGTGTTTAAATCTCTCCTATTCCAGGGGAGAAAGCAGTTTAGTAGCATAGAAAATTTAATGAGCATACTTTGCAGTTTAAGATGTAAATGAAATTGTTGCTAGAATTGACATCTGAGGCACAACTTGTGGCTCTGTTTTATTAAAGTAAACATCCAGAAGAGAAGGAGAACAGACAATTAGACGTTTAGATATTTTGTCAACATGCTATGAAGTGTCCAGATGTTTTAGAAACATCTGGTGTTTGACAATTTTGTTTATTCCCATGACTGTTTAGTGTAGTATAGCTGCCGAGATGTCCCCTTAATTTGAAGACCCTAATAATTTCTTAGAGCACTGTATTTCATATTGCATTCCAGAACCCATGTTTTATATCATGGCCCACTACAGTCACACCTACATCCACACCCCCTATAAATGCATAAGTGAAGGAACCACTTCACAGTGATGTCTAGCCTTACTATACATGATGCCTTTTTATGTTTTTTATTCCATTCCATTATTTTCAAAAATGAATAGCTCTTCAATGGAATTAATAGGTTGTAATTCTTATTTCAATAACTTCTGTTAGAGTGCACCTCCAATCTGGAGTGCCCCCCGATCAGATAGCAAGGGCATAGTTCAGTTCAGTTGCTCAGTCATGTCCAACTCGTGACTCCATGGATTGCAGCATGCCAGGCTTCCTTGTCCATCACCAACTCTCGGAGCTTGCTTAAATTCATGTCCATCGAAGGGGTGATGCCATCCAACTATTTCATCCTGTGTCATCTCCTTCTCCTCCTGCTTTCAATCTTTCCCAGCATAAGTTTTTTCCAATGAGTCAGTTCTTTGCATCAGGTGGCCAAAGTATTGGAGTTTCAGTTTCAGCACCCGTCCTTCCAATGAATATTCAGAACTGGTTTCCTTTAGGATGGACTGGTTTGATCTCTTTGCAGTCCAAGGGACTCTCAAGAGTCTTCTCTAGTACCACAATTCAAAAGCATCAATTCTTTGGCACTCAGCTTTCTTTATGGTCCAACTCTTACATCCATACATGACTACCAGAAAAACCATAGCTTTGACTAGACAGACCTTTGGTGGCAAAGTAATATGTCTCCTTTTTCATATGCTGGTTGGCCATAGCTTTTCTTCCAAGGAGCAAATGTCCTTTAATTTTATGGTTGCAGTCATTATCTGCAGTGATTTTGCAGCCCAAGAACATAAAGTCTGTCCCTATTTCCATAATTTCCCCATCTATTTGCCATGAAATGATGGGACCGGATGCCATGATCCTAGTTTTTTGGATGTTGAATTTTAAGCCAACTTTTTCACCCACCTCTTTCACTTTCATCAAAAAGCCCTTTAATTCTTCTTCACTATCTGAGGTTATTGATATTTCTCCCTGCAGTCTTGATTCCAGCTTGTGCTTCATCCAGTCCAACATTTCACATGATGTACTTTGCATATAAGTTAAATAAGCAAGGTGACAATATACAGGTGTGGGCATAAGATAATCGTATATATTATTGCAATAACATTCAGAAAACTAGTGCAGTTCAAGCTTTAATCTTTACAAGTGCACTCCATGTGTTCACAGTGGACTTCTTGAGTAAGATAAGTATCTTTTTAACCCCTGTAGGGGTCCCACCAAGGAAAGAAAGGAAGATTGTAATTAGGAGACAGGGTCTCCCATGTTGGATTGCTTTCCAACAGTTTTAATTACCAGTCTTAGTGAAGAGTCCCTGGAGAAAAAAATTATCTGTCAGTAGCAGCAGGCAAGATGCCAGTTCACTCAGAAGCTGTCAGCAGCATGTAGCCAACATTTCGTAGTGCCATCCTTTATTTAATTAAGGTGGAGGAGCCTCAGTGTACCATGTTTGACTCTGCAGGTGGGGAATGGCTTGCCATGCCATTGTCAGAAGGCTCTTTAATCTTGTCTTTTTTACACACTTAGCACTTACAAATCACCTGTTTGTACTTATCACATCACCTGATTCATGTCTTGGAGGCCTAAAGGTGAAAATTCCATAGGACATCTTGTTTACTTAGTAGCCTCCTGTCCAAAGTATTTAGACTTCTCAATTCAGCTTTTGACCATTCCTTTCAAC